>VWZV01009121.1:0-35701 GCA_013397155.1 Irena cyanogastra | reverse complement strand
ATATAATATTATTATATTTTGTATTATTTATATCTTGCATAATTATATATTATTATTATAATAAATAACAGTAAAATAGTTTTTACTTTCATGTTGGACATCTTTTTCAAGAATGGATATAGTTCCCTGAAGTTCTCTGTAACATTACACCGGCAATATTTCACGTATTTCTCACGCTTTATCACTGACATTAGCCGATAGTGACTTGTCTTCACAGTTCCAGGATTAATTCTGTGCATCAAACATGGAAACTGTGATGAAGGAAGAAAATAAGCTCTTTCCTAAAGTTTTATTCTAATGTATTCTTTTGTAAAAGTGTTCCAGAAGGAGACCCTTCTCACCTTTCTGAAAGGGTACAGTCTCTTCATTCAGTTAAGTCACGGTTAGCAGCAAAAACTAGTACTGACTTGTTTTTCACTCTTCTGCTGTCTCCTATTATTGCTTAATTCGGCATGAAAGTTGGAAATAATTATATTTTATGATCTATCTTGTTTTTGTATTCATCCTACAAGTAAATACTCTTTAAGCAATGAATTTTATAGGCTAACAAGTAAAAGCCATTTAAGCAGTCAGGATGATTTTGGTCCTCTTATGGCTGCAAGAAATGATTCAGTGAGGTACCATATTTTATGTTGCTTTGGTGAGAAGTATATTTATGGATATTTTTGCATCTCCTACATCTTACTCCTCCAAGGAAAGATAATGACAGAACTTTTTTTTTTTTTCTCTTTTTAATTAGGGTTCCAGTTCAGTTGTAAAAGTTCAGCATAATCTAATTTGGAGCTGGCTGAATGCTTAGGAGCAATCTGTTTGCTCTCACATAGAACTCCTATTAACATGCCAGCTACAGTTATATTGAAACAAGCTTAAATGGCTTCATGTCCCCTCAGAGAAAGGGGATTTAAACTTTGAAATAAAAAGACTTGAAGGCCTTATTTAAGTAGAGGCTGGGTAAACTGGCAGCACTCTGTGGACAGCTCTGTGTAGCAGCCATCGTACCTGTAAATTCGAGCAATGTGTTTCCACTTTGGAGCAATTTCATTCATACATCTCAGAGCAATGAAAAGGTCACCAATTTCTACATAGGCCCTCATTATACATTACTTCAGCATCCAACTTACAACTTGAGATGGGGTTTGTAGAACTACAGCTGGGAGAATTTGGAGAGAGTTGTGGATGCAGAATAATTAAACTTGGGGTTCTCTGCCAACAATTCTTTGAAGAAAGTTGAGATTTGTATCAAACTAATATCAGCATTCATAGTTCAGTATTAAGAACCATGTTGTGAATATGTTCCAGATGTTTGACTAGTGACACTATTAGTTAGGGGAAAAAAGTGCAGTCAGAATCTGGAGCTGACTGATGATTAAATTTGACTAGAAACTCTAAAAATAGCTGACATGATAGCAACACAAGGGTGTACGTTATTATGTCTTTTTTAATGCGTCATTGTAACTCAACACTGGTCTTTTGGTTTGATTATAATCAACATCCTCTGACTGTTTGTATTTGGCTTACAGTATGTCTCAATGTTATGTGTTGAGAATTGTAAAAGGTGCATGATTGTGCTGTTTCTGTTCAAGTTGTTTCTAATTAAAAACTTCACTGTCCAGTGTTCTTTCAATAAGGGTACCTAATACAATATTTACATTATTTTAGGTGTTGAGAAACTGGCTTTGCAACCAAACTGAATGATGCATCTCAATATCCAAGAATGTATGTGTGTGTGTGTGTATATCTACACATGTGTACTCTTACACATATATTGTTAATTGGTTTTGGACAAGGCCTCCTAATTCTTTCCTACTCACTTTTCAAATCTCAGGCATCTGGAAGGAATCAAGACTTTTCATGTAAGCTGAAAGTCATAATTCCCTCTATGCATCCTTAGAGTGATAGTCACTAGAACTCCCCAAAATTCAGGACAACAAGTAGCCTTAAATAATGGTCTAATGACTAATAAATGACAAATAATACAGGATTCTTCTGCCTGCATGAGCAGCTTAGTGATTGGAATGACTATGTCTTTTCATCCCATTTGATACTTTAGGTTTGTAGCCACTAAATTCCATATATATGTTTTGATTCTTTTGATTCCACAATAGAAAGAATTTACCTTTCTTTTATGTTCTAAGTATCTTTTATTGTTTTATTGTTTCATGTTTTCTAAAAAGAAAATACTGACCTTTATGGGTCCTTGAGCTGACCCAGAATTAATTGCTTTTAATTTTTTCAATTCTGTAATAGCTAAATTTTGACTACATTTCTGAAGTCTTAACTTCTCTTTCAAATAATAAAGGAGTTACTTTCCATAAAGTTTGAAGTCCAAAAGGAAAGATATAAGCAATTTTTCATATTGTTGACTTATCAACTGAAAAACTGTCTTTCTTATAAAACTTTAAATAATTACTGAAGAAATAAACTCTGAATATTCATCCACATTCTAGTGGTTTTTGTATAAGGTTTAATCTAATAGTTCAAATACTAATTTTAAAATATACTTGCACATATATTAAATGAATAAATTTGGTAATAACTCTTGAAATAATAAATTTATTTGCAATGTAATGTACAAATTTTAATAGCAGAGCATATACAAATCTATTTTAGCTTAACAATGAAGTAGCCAAAATACATTTGGGACTGTGACAGGATTTGTGGGAGCCTTCTCCTTTGAAAGAATGCTCCTGGCTTTGAATATCAAACACTAGCTTTTGTAGCAGGTGAACAAAAGTAATCCTCTCTTTAAAATTTTTTTAAAAATTTATTTTTAAAAAGCCAGATACTTACACGGGTGCCTCACATTCAGTCAAGTCTTTGGTGATGGGCTTTGAAAGGTGTGTTTTGTATTTTGCTGTCTTTTGTTTGGTCTTTAGTTTTGGGCTGGGGCATTTTTGGTTTGTTTTTCACTGTCAGTCTTTGCTGAGAAGTTGCTGATACCACTGTTAGTAATAAACTGTTCTTTGAAGGAAGCTTTGATAAAAATTTTAGTTTGAAATAGAAGCTGGAAAAGTACAAAGCTACTGGGAAGAGAATGCCATCCTCCCCGTTGCCTGAGAATTTTTTTTTTCATATGAAAGCAACATAAATCTTAATAGAAAAACTAATGGTAGCAAAGTAGACTAAAACATCCTAATTTTGGTCTGAAAGTAATCTACTGTTATACAGTAATATACTGTAATAATTGAATTTGCGTGGCTCTTTTTCCATTGTTTTCCAAGCATCATTCTAATTATAATTTTCTGTTTGGTCACTACTTGGATAATGTAAGTGGTACCCATTATTGAAAGGTAGTCTGTATTTGTACTAATACAGAGAATGCCAGTTTAGAAATGAGCCTGATTGCATGGTTCATTTTGTTCTCCTTTGTAGAGCCAGGCTGCGGCCCACTACAAAGGCACTAAACATGCCAAGAAGCTCAAAGCACTGGAAGCCATGAAAAATAAGCAGAAATCTGTTACTACCAAGGACAGCGCAAAGACTACCTTCACTTCCATCACTACCAATACCATCAATACCAGCTCTGACAAAACAGGTTAAGCGACAATCTTTGTTGGTTTCGTTTGGTTTAGTTTTGATTTGGTTTGTGATTTTTTTTTTCTTGTTTAATTCCACGTCTGTTTGGTTATGTGCTTGCCACATTGATTCATGCTCGATCCATCTTTCTGTGTGATATTGATTTCTTTAAGTCTGTTCAGTAGGCTGGTGATAGTCCGACAGTCATGTAGCTGATTTCTCTTAGTGAAAAGAGGCTTGACATTCTTTTTACGATGGAATGCAATACTCATTACTTGATTAACATATCAACTGATCTAAACCTCCTGGTCTGTATGCACTATCTCTTTATCAATAATTATATACGACACATTTCTTTTAACCACAATGTAACAAATTGCACTCTTTGTGTCTAGAAGCCTCTTAAAAAGCATTTGCAGTAAAAAACTAATTTTTCATGAATTTCAAACATTGCATTATTTTTTTAAAATGGCTATTGCATGGTTTTGAAATGGAAAAGAGCTGTATAACCTCTATTCCACACAATCAGGTAAGTGCTATTGATGCCAATTATTCTGCTTAAAAGAATCTTCATACTGAAATAATATTGTTTAAATTATTGTATGGGTAAAAGTTACTCCTTTGCAAATGAAATCTACGTATTTGTGAAGTCAACAGGATTTGGTTGGCATGACATTTTAATTATGCAGCTATTGTTGGAAATTTCAAAGGAAGATTGTAAGATCACTGAGAGGTAGTCTAGTTTCTCACAAGCTATGACTGCTCTTGTGTGTAAAGGAGTACAGTTTGCATATTTATATATAACCAATCGCCCTTCCCAACCAAGGCAAAAATAACTACTGGAAAAAAAAAAAACCAAAGGTGTGAAACATCAGAGACCTACCTACTGATGCTGAAAATGGCTCATTTGGAACCACTTCTGATCCAGTAAGCATTGTAAATGGATGTGCAGTAACCATCTATAATGCAACAGGAAAGTGCCTTGCAGGCATGTGCAGTACTTTCTTGAAGACACATCTTCACTGTATTTGTTATAGACAGATAGCTCTATGTCTATCTCTCTCTATAAATATATCTTAGTTATAACGCACTGTTATAGACAACATTTTCTTTTTCCTGTGCAGATTTACAACCTAATTATGATGGCTTTAAGAAATATTTGCTACATTGTTTTTGTCTTTGTTACCACAAGGATGGAAAAGAAAATCTACTGAGAGGTTTTGTGTGATGAAAGAAGTGTGGGAGAATAGGAAGAATGTCAAAAATTATTTGGGGAAATATCTGTTTCTAAATATACAAATACTTTTAAAAGTTTCTTGTGATGTTACTTTTTGAGATATTCAGAATAGGAAGGAGAATGTTGTGTGAAAAAGTGATTTATTGTTTACCAAATATGATGTAGTTATTGAAGAAAATAACTGAAGGAAAGAAAGATCTTTTAATGCTCTAAACTGTATTATCCAAAAGCTTTTATCTTATGCTGGATAAGTTTGAAGGATTTTCCAATGTGCCTTAAAACCAATCTGAGTTTTTCTATCAAGTTTTGAATTAGATCCCTGACAAGATATATGAACTGTCCTGTATCCAAGGTCAGTAGTCCAAATCAGTTTTTATATCAGCGTAAGTAAGAAAATATCAGAAATCCAGCTGCACACATAAGCAGTGGCCTATACTGGAGTTTCTTCAGCTTTACACAGTGGTTGCAAATTCCTGGATTCATTTCACAGAATGTGTGTAAACATACGTGTATGTATACAAATACATGTATTTATTCTGTGTTAGAAACACTGACCCAAATGGGGTTCTAAAAGTTACGTATTGATGACAATTGACAAAACCCCAAAAATATTACAATTTCCTAAATTATTGAGAGCCATATTCAATTGCTGCCAAAAGCCCTATTCAACCAGTGGCATTCAGAGTAAGGTAGGCAGTTCTATCCAGATGCAGTTATTACAGGTCAGCATCGATGTGATCGGCAACAGAACAAAATCCTTGGTGTAAATTTTCTTACATCAAGCATGTACACATGGTGAGGGGAAAAAAAAAAAAAGGGGTAGCCAGAAGCATAACATTTTCTGTCTACTATGAAAAGTCAAAATATTCATAAATTAGATTTTATTTCCTTTTTGGTTGTTTTTATGTCCTGTATTTGCTTGATAGAACTTTTAAGGGCAAAATGATTCTGAACATCAGAATATACTGCACCGTGTGAGTTTCTACATTTCGAAATTACCACTGTAAAAGTAAAACAGCCTGATAGTAATACACAGTTCTCAGGGAATAGTTGTCCTAATGAACATAATTCATAAATTAATCTTTCATAACTAGAAGAAAATCACTAAGTCCATGTACTTGTGATCATTTGGAACATAATATTTTCTACGGTATTTTGAATCTGTCTGCTGAAGATTAATGGTTGATCCCAAATACACTGAGGATAGGGTCGAGTACATATCACTTCTTATATATCATCTACAGCAGTGGTTAAATGCTGAATTGCATGTCAGTCACAGCATATTGGTCAGGACTTCAGATCACTGGTTCTGTGTGCCTTTAGCAGCTTCAGTAAACAAAATGTCATCTGGAAATCTGTGCTGCTATTCAATAAAGGATTGTGAAAAAAAAATCATATAGTATACAAACTGATTCAAGGGCTAAACCAGTAATTTGTTATGTTGCTTATTCTGGAACTTTTTGTTAGATGTGGTGCCAGCATGTGCTACTGACACTGTGCAGCTCACAGTATAATCTAACTCCTTAAAACCTCTCATACATGATTCCTGGTGCTTAAACTATGTGTTAAAGAGAAAACATAAAATATGAGGGTTTTTTGCTCATTCTGTGAAAGTTGGGTTTTTTTTCCTTTTGACTAATTTTTGGAATTATTACAAGGCTTGAACCCAAGAAGTCTTTGGAGCAATAAAATGTCATGAAGACATCACATAATGGCAATGCCATTCTCAAGATGTGAGAACTTTTTTATCCTATCTACTGTTTAACACACTTCTTTCATCTGTATTTATCAATTTTTATGTTACATGGGTAGTCAGGACACAAAACCAGAAAATGTGAGCATTACCAGGAGAAGCCTGCTTTATGGCATTATACAAACCAGATTTCACTATTTCTTGATTCTGCAATTCAAGTGTGACAATAAAACTGCATATTTTTGCTATATATTAACACAGATGCATACATATTCCCTGATAGTAAATTGTTAAACATCTTTGATAGCTTTGCAAATTGCTCCTCCTTTCTGAAAATATATGTTTTCTTCAAAAAGCTGCTTCATATCTTCAGTTGTAAGGACTGATACTTTAGAGCACTTGTAAAAATACATTTCGATAGAGTGCATTCTATCATCCTAATTAAAATACATGTCTGGCAAAGTTATTGTCCTGCACTTTTTGGATTTTTTGGAAAATAGATTGAATCGCCAATATTATAGCCATGTAAAATTATGTCCCTCTAGTTGTTGCATATGTCTGAATATTAATCATTTCCAAAGCTATGTGAAGTTTAGCTGGACATTCCATGACCATGCTGTCACAAATTAAGTCTTGAAGATTCGGGCTGCTTTTATTTATTTATCTATTCAGCAGAGAATTCAGAGAATTTAGTATGAGTTATATCATTTGGTATCAGTGAAAAAGAAGGAACAGGCCTTTCAAAGGGGAAAAAACCATGTCATTAGGAGCCAGTATGACAAAGTCTTTAATGCTGCTCTTGAATGTTATACACTTTGCCTTGAATCCTGTGTACTTAAATGCAATGAACAGCTCTTAAAAACAGACAGAAATGTGATGAGCAGAAAAAGTGTGTATTTGGGCCAAGGCGCAGTAAAGATCATCTATCACTAGTACAGTCTTTACAGCTAAGAGACCCCTGTGCTGTCAGAGAACAAAATACTGGTGCTTGTCCTAAAAAGCTTACGGTTTCACGTAGAATGAGAAACAGCTTAAGGAACAGACACTGGAAATGTAACAGGCAGGTGTTTAAAGGAGTGGTAACATAAACATGTTCAAGTGATAAAAGCCTCACTAGAAATGAAAACGCTGAGGGATGGATTAGAAGGAAAAAGAAGAGGGTTGGGGTTTTTTTTCAGATACTGAGCATGTGTGGGTAACAGCATTGGTGAAGGCATAAGATCTCTGTATTTTTTCCTTCACTGACTCATTTTTCTGTGTAAAAGATGTTAGTTTCATTACTCCTTTACAATTCTTTTTCTTTTTCCTTTTTGTATAAGATGTGGTAGGATATTTCCAGTCAGCAGATGAAACTCACTCCTGAAAAAGCAATTTCAGTACAACTAGGATAATTATGAAATTGAGAGCAGTTGGAGTGGGAGAGAACAGTCATTCAGGCAAGGTCTTGGACAGAAAAGTAAAGGCAGGGGGGAGAAAGCAATCAGAAATGATGTGGTAATTTAGGATCAACTTTGCAGGAGGAAGAAAGGTAGATGACATGAAATGGAAAGGTTTAGAAAAATATGTATGGCTTTGGCAGCCAAAATACCAGAGGATCATAGGATTTTTGAGGTTCTGTGAAGGGACGTCATTATGGATGTCTGAAGATTGACAAGGCCACCCCTACAGGTCAGAGCAGAGTTAGCCTGAGCAGGATACTGAGTATATTTTTTAGCTGAGTTTTGAGTATCTTCACAACCTTTTGCTGAGCAACCCATTCTATAGCTTGACCACTCTTAAAGAACAGCAAGGAAGTTTTTCTTGTGTTTCAGTCCAATGTCCTGTATTTCAGTTTCTGGTTGTTGTGTCTTTTTCTGTCACTGGGCACCAATTAAAAGAGTCTCTGTATTTTATATTCCCTGACTTCATCGGGTATTTATTTGTATACACTGCTGGTTTATTTTTCAAGTGATGCCCTCCAGGGTTCCAAGTCCTTCTTCACAAAGCTGCTTTCCAGATGCTTAGCCTCCAGCCCAGACTGATGTGTAGAGTAATAGCTTCCCAGTTGTGGGGCTTTTGTGCTTTCCTTTATTGAACTTCAAGGGATTTCTGTTGTGCAATTTCTCAGGTCAGTCTAGGTCCCTCTGGCAGCCCATCCATCTGGTGTACCAGACCCTCTTCCCAGTTTTTAATTGTCAGCAAACTTGCTGAAGGTGTGCTCTGCCCCCTTGTCTGGGTCATAAATGAAGACTTTAAATATATTGGGCAATATTGGTCACTTGCACAGTAAAAAAGTTCTTCCTCACATTCAGGTGAAACTTCCTGTGCATCATGTTCTGCCCATTGCTTCTTTTCCTACTGCTTGGCATCACAAAGAAGAGCCTGGCTCCATCCTCTTGGCATCCTGCCTTCAGATACACGTAGGCATTGATGAGGTCCCCTCTCAGTCATCTCTTCTTGAGGCTGAACAGGCCCAACTCTCTCAGCTGTTCTTCATAGGGGAGAGGCTCCTGTCCCTTAAGTCATCTTTACTGCCCTCCTCTGGGCCCTCTCCAGGAGCTCCATGTCTCTCTACTATTGAGGAGCCCAGAACTGAACACATCACTTCATATGTGGCTCCACCAGGGCTGAGTAGAGGTGCAGGATCACCTGCCTTGCTCTGCTGGTAATGCTCCTTGTAATGTGCCCCAGGACACCATTGGCCTCCTTGGCCCCCAGGACACACTGTTGGCTCATGGACAGCTTTTGTACACCTGGAGCCCCAGGTCCATCTTCACAGAGCTGCTTTTCAGCCTGTACTGGTGCATGGGGTTATTCTTCCCCAGATGCAGGAGCTGCATTTGCCTTTGTTGAATTTCAGAATGCTCTTCTCTGCCCATCTCTCCCACCCATTCTTAAGGGTTACCTCTAAGGTATCAGCCGCATCTACCATCTTTGTGTTTTCAGTGATCTTGCTGAGGTGGCATCTGCCCCTTCATCCAAGTCACTGATGAACAAGTTAAGCAATACTGGGCCCAGTATTGAACCTTGGGAACACCAGACCTCCAATCAGACTCTGTCCCACTGATTATGACCCTCTGATTTAGCCAGTTCTTAATACATCCCACTGTCCACTCATCCAGTCCACTCCTCCTGAATTTTTCTATGAGGATGTCGTAGAGACAAGTGTTGGAAGCCTTGTTAAAGTCAAGGCAGACAGTAACTTCTGCTCTCCCCTCATTTACCTACGTAGGTCAGGGCACTGACCACAGAAGGCAGTCAGGTTGGTCAAGCATGATTTACCTTCAGTGAATGCATACTGATGACTCCTGATCAGCTTCTTGTCATCCATCTGGATAGAGATGGCCTCCAAAATGAGGCACTCCAGTGCCTGAGGCTGACCGGCCAGTATTTCCCTGGGTGCCTCTTCTTGTCCTTTTGGAAGACCAGGGTGACATTTGCTTTCTTCCAGCCTTCAGGCACCTCTTCTTTTCTCTGTGACCTTTCAAAGATTGTGAGCAGCCTAGCTGTGGTGCTCTCTAGCTCTCTCAGCAGGATGCATCCTGCCAGGGCCTATGGGCTTGTGGATGTCAGGTTTGTTTAGGTGTTCTCTCACCCAAGCCTCCTTTGACCAAGGAAAAGTCCTCCTTCCAATACTCCTTTATTCTGGTCTCCTAGGTCAGAGATTCCTGATTTTGGTTGGTTTGTTTGTAATGTGAGTGAGCATGTCCTTATTAGACCATTGTGTCTCTTTCAGGTCTCTAGTAAGGAGTCAAGGGGCTCTTTGTTATTTGTAGGTACTGCTTTAAGATTCAGAATTTCTGTCCTAAATTGTAGGGAAAAGTCTTAAAAAGCAGTGCCCAAATGAAAACTTGCTTGTGTGAATATTTATAGATGGACAACTTATAATTGACTAATACTGTTATTTATATTAATATGCTTCTGCATGTTTGATTACAAATATTTGCCCTTCTCTGACCAGTACTTACCTGTTGTTTCGTCCAACACCATGCATTAGCGCACCTTGCTTGCTTTCTTTTATCTTTTAATGTGTTACATTAGTTCTGTACACAGATGTATATGTGGAGTTCCTGGTTCAGCTCCAGAACCTGTAATAGAAAGGAAGTCCCATTTTAAAATGAAAATAGTTGTCCTCATCTGTCTGCTTTCCTTTTATTTTCAATTTAATTCTGTCTCCCTTACATTCAGCTGTTTATAATAAACACACATTTTGGAAATGGCTAGGGTTTCATGTTTATGATGATTTCCATATATTAAGAATTACTGGATTATTTCTGGTATTTCTTGGTGTACCTACCCTGTTTTATTATTATATTTATTATTTTTGCTCTTCAAGTTACTTCTTTAATCTTTTGTTCCTAATGCCAAACTACCCTAACTTTTTTTATCTTAATGAAAGCTTAAGAAGATATGCTGCTGTATTTATAATATTAACATTGTCTATTTATTAGCATTTTTATAGGCAGCAGACTTCCTTGTAATCTTTTCTAACTAAAAAAAATTCTAACAATAATACTTAGGTCAACTGTATTTAAAATTCAAAATAATATTTAATATTATTCCAAATCTGCTGGCATATGCAGAAACAATTTACTGTATGATCCCAGTGTGCAATTTGCTTTTACAGCTTTGGCTGTGGGTACTCTTATATATGTAATTATTATATTAAGGATGTTTAATCTAGGAATTCAATTCAGTGCAGTCTGTTTGTTTAACTTAGCTGTTTTGTTTCTATATGCTTTATTTTATCATAAAGCGTGCTTTTGTTTTGGGAAGTGATTTCTTCAGATCATTTCAGCACTGCTTAGGGCACAGCAAAATCAACAGGCTAGCTCTGGGTTCAGACTTGTGAGATACTGGATGTAAATTGCTTTTCTTTGCAAGTCCATGTTTTAGTACACATCAAAATAGAGCAATGACCTTGAAGTTTGAATTTATAAGGGATTTTACTTCATATTTATTTGTTTATGATATTTTGCATGGAACATTCAAAAGTTGCAAATGTGAAATAAAGGAGAAGAAATTGCTTGGTGATTAGCAGAACACAGATGAATTTCAAACCAAGCTATAGGCCTTCATGGATCACTTCCCAATCACCCAATTCCTAAAGCTGAAAAGTTTCTTTTTAAATTTTATGTGAATGAAAAATCTTTGAAAGAAGCTGTAGTCTGAAAGAGTTGTTCTTATTTTTTAATTCTCTTGTCATTTAGTTAGAAATTTGAAATTTCCATTTCACAACTATTTATTGTCTTTACACGCCTGGAAATTCAACCTAAACCAGCAAAATTTAACTGTGCAATGCCATCTTTCACTTTAAATCATCTATGCTTTGACTTTTCCATACTTCAGACAATCTGTAGTTAACTGCAGCACTAAATGTTATCAGCATTCCACAGACTGTTGTACCAATTTTGTATTAGAGCTTGATGGCAATTTGGAAGACAATAGCTTCTCTTTTGATCTCTGTGTAGAACTAGAGCTTTTTCTTTCTTTCAGAGTGTAGCTAAATGGCGATATAAAAAATTACAGTAATTTATGTGTGCCTCAATTGATCATGAATGTGAAATAGAATCCTTCTTTGCTTGCATCTATGTATGCTGAGAGCTTCGTCATATGAACACCATGTGTTTTCTGTGGACCCAGCTGCTTTTGATTGTGATTGCCTTCGCAGCAATTTTATGCTTGAATAATCCTGCAGTTGGAAACTGCTGTCAGTCACAACATCTGTATCAGCCTATTGAATCCGTATCAAAGTCCAATACTGACTGACAATGGTATTGTTCGGAGCTCTGAAAAGCCTTTTCTATTGAAATATTAAGCCTTTCATTCTATCTAAGGGAAAAATGAGCTTGACTGCTGCATGCCCAAAGTAGTAACAATTGGAAATCTTGGGAGTCATCTTCTGTTTGTTAGGTGTCTGTTTATTCATCAGTGCTGCTGCAAATCGAGCACCGTAGCGCATATCTGCTGGATGACACATTCTGCATGATGTGTTTTGTTGCTATGTTGGGAAGGACATTGGCACTACCTAGGAAGATGGGTCTGAAAATGCTTCAGTTCTAGCCTTCAGGATTTTTAAATAATCATTGCAGCCTTAGATTTCCTTTCAAGTATTTCTTGCAAAGCCTGTTACTATTGAGTATTTGTTTATGGACTAATTTCAAATAGAGCAGAAACTTCTTGATCCAATGCCCTCAGATAGGTCGTGAGTTTTTGCAAGTGTGGACTTTTTCAAATGGGAAGGGTCTGTATTGAGGGCAACAAAAGGTAGGTCTTCATTCAAATGATCTGTCTTGTTTCAAGCTGACATCATACTGGCTGGATACAGCAAAATTAGGAGGTAGTCAGTTATCTGTTGAGGATTAGATTTGTTTAGGGGAAGATGTTTTTAAGGCAAGAACAACCAAATCTCCAAAGATGCTCTAGAGCTTGCTTAGATTATTTCCTTTTGTTGTTTCATCTTGTGTTCTTGCCATGCTTAAATCAAGAAAGCTGGAGAGTGTGGTTAAGGATATGAGTAAATGTACTGTGCTAAATGTTGGAGCCATCGCTATATGATCCCCTCACAGCACCATTCAGAGGGATCTAAAGACAGCCATAGCTGCAAGAGTTCTTTCAATAAATGTAGGGGAAACTGCTTTATCCAGTCATTGGCATTTCATTTGCCATTCATGTGACAAGAACTCAGTGCAGCAGAAATCATTATTTCTAGAAACAGATTATTCTATGTACATATAGTAGGTGTTTTCTGAAAAAGGCCAAAAGCGAGTCGTATTAAAATCTATTGTAAGGACGGGAAAAACAATTTCATTGTGCAACAATTCTATCTATTCTGTCTTCCATTTGGTATTGGCCAACTTTCAATAATGTTTTTAAAGTCTATGCAGATCAGTAATTTCTTTCCTCACCTACAGAACTCTTATAGGTGAAATTCTTCCCTACTGTGTCTTTCTTTTGCTAAAATATACCTTTCACTCTGCTGTATTAGTGGAGTTAGACATCATAAATATTCATTTTATATTTGGTACCAGTCAAACAAAGTAAATATCTGACAGGATCAAAGACTTTCTGTCTTCCTGCCATTTTCCCCCTTATCCCTGAAGAAAAAAAATTATTGTGTTTTGAATTAGTGAATATATGGCAAAATACAAAAATTCGCCTAGCTTCTAGTTGTTTCAAGGTTTGCTACCACTGCATTTGCAACTTATCTAAATAAGACAAAAATTAGGCTAAACTAGTAAGGAGTCTGCAGCACCAGCAAATATCAAGTTATTTTGAGACAAAGCATAGCTGTGACTGTAATATCTGTTTGAGGAGGAATGTAAACATGCAGTTTGTCTTCATGCACCTGAACTCTCTGCTTCTTATACTTATTGTAGTTTCCATACACTAAGTGGTTTGCTTATAGGTTAAAGTTCAGGCAGGCCACACCTATAACTTCAGAATAGTCTCTTATTCTCAAGATTCATATAGGGTTTCAAATATTTTGAAGAATTATTCTGTGTTTCTCATTTCTTCTTTTTCATTTCTGTACTACACTGTGCTATATCTTATAACAGTCTCAGTATTAAAGCTGTTGTTTTATGGCATGTCCATAACTGAATTAGAATTAAAGGAGCTAGAAAAAATTATGTAAAAGTATTATAGGAAAAAAATTGATACAAAAATAAATATAAACTCATCAAAGGAAACAAAAAGGCACTTTTAAGAGTAACAGTGCCAAGGAACTTTGTCTTAGATTTAGTTTGAGAGGGGACAAAACCAGTTTATTCATGTAAACTGAATGATGATGTTGATGTTTGAATTCTTTCTATACTAATGGGAAGATTTAGTGTATTTAACCAGAAGTACTAAATTAGAAAACAGATGAGGAAAACTTGCATATGGTTTTAAAAGGAGCAGATAAAGAGCATTCTGGACAAGCTGTTATGTTTTTCTGTTCATTGTAGACACTGTAGAAAATCCAGAAGACTAGAAGAAAGCTAATGTTGTGTCAATATTCACAAAAGATAAACAGGATGAATCAAGTACTTATGGGTCTATCAGCCTGACATTAATCTCATGAAAAATAAAGCAGCAGCTGGCAGGGAACTAGAGTACTGAAGTAAATGAGATCAATTATATAATGACGTGAATATGAACTGTAAGAAAGTTATACTTTCCTACCTAAAATTGTTTTTATGAGATTACATATTTGATTGATAAAAGTTAAGGGGTGCTTTGTGTTTGCATGACTCTACAAAGTGCAGAAGTTAAAAATTTTTTAAGATACTGGAATGCTACAGAATGAATATGGAACATATTAAGTGGATTTAAGCCTGCTAATTATAGGCCTTGGAATGCAATCTTGAAATACAAATTGGTATAGAAATATTCCAGTGAAATCCTTTTGGAATAAAGTCTTAACTATAATATAATCTTACATCATCTGTTACCTGCAAGCAATTATAAAGTCTTTACAAATGGCACAAAACCTAGAATTTTGGGCAAGTAATAAAGATGAGCTATAGATTCAGTGCATCAAATGCTTTTAATATAGCAAAGAACCATATGGAATTTATTGAAAAGCTGGGGGGACTTAATGTAAAGATGAAGTTGACTGGGGAGTACATGGCTAAATATCTGCTACAGAGGAACCACTGGTTTATTGATGTTTCCAGACAGCCTTGTGGAATAAATACATTTTTTAGCATAATGGAGGGATGTAAAGATTTTGGATTATCTTATTACTGTAAATTAAATATTTTTTTTTCCAAAGAGTGACATCAAATAGAATGGAAATTTGAGGAAGATCTAATTACTTAAGAATGGTTTAATAGTGAAAGGCAATTACTTAAGAATTGTTTAATAGTGAAAGAACTAATGAGATAGATGCATTCAACTTGAGTATTTATCAAAGAGAAAGTAAGAAATATTTTGATTTCAGTCTGTAAAAACTAGCATGAAGAAACCAATCTTATAGTAAAACAACCCCTGTTACTTGGGAGATGTGACAGTATCCAGAGATTGCAAGTGGGAAATAGTTACCCTTATTCCACAATCAAGATAAAAGTTGTATAATCCTCAAAAGGATTCTAATATATACAAAATTTCATGTGGAATTCTAGTATTTATTTGAATGAAGCTATTATGTTTAACTCAGGAACCAATAATGAAAGTCCTCTAGAAAATATCCTGGTTTATGTCATAGTAAACTGTGGGCATAAGTATTTCAGGCTTCAAATGAATTGTTTTTTTTTCCTTGTTGCACCCAGAAAAAAAGGTTTTGATGCTTTGAGGTTGCAGATCTTGTCTATTACTCATTTGAGACCTTCTCTAATGAAGTTCTCCAAGTGGCAAATATTATAGTACTTAAATTGAAATATGAGACCAATTTATTTGACTTCAGTCAAACAACATACATTTTCAAAGCTCAAGAACTGATTCTTGAAGTTAAGTCCTGCTAAGGTCATATGATTTTATCTCTCTGTGTTTTCTACGGGACTGGACAAATGAATAGTGCTTGATTAAGTAAAACCATAGAAAATCATAATTGCTGGTGTAGTTTTGTTTGAAAAACCAAAGGTTTTATGGAGCAAAGCTGACTGTATCCTGTCTCCATGTCCTTAATTATGTCACAAAATTGACTCCAGATAATTGAAGATATTTTATTTCTCTGGAAGATTAATTTCTTTCTATTAGTACACCTACTTTAGTATTTTATTTTTCTGTCATTACTAGATTTTTAATTGAGAATGAAAATTCGTGTTTTAATTCCCAAGCTGCATACTTTCAGGCATTCTTACTACTTCTTTCAATCAGAATTTAGTACTGCTTCCACTTCCTTGTTCTACATCTTTGTTCCACCTGTGATTAGTTTTAAGACCTCTAATATGCATTTTAAAAGACTCAGAAGGATTTACTTATTTAATCCAGTAGATCAGCACTGATCAAAGCATAAGCAGTTATATTACTTTGAGTAACCCATGTTTCCAGCTAAGTATTAGAGAGAAAGTAAATTTAAGAAATCAGACTTTTTTTAAATTATACTTTTCAAATTATCTCATTTCTGCTTGCAAATAACCATTTTCTTAAATTAGAGCACTCGAACTCTTTAATTCATTCACCTTATCAGAGGATTCCTGAGACTACTGCCATGCAGTTTTAATCCCTTCCTTTGCTATATTTTACTTTTTACTATTTCTGGTTCATTTTCTGCTCTGCTGATTTAATAGCTGCAAGTTTCTAGCATTGTCTTAGCAGATCCTTCTGAAAGTTGCATCAATAGATGCAATGGCTACCCAGTTGAATTTGCTTGAAGTATTTGCCCTTAATGAAACCAATATTTCCCAGCAGGGAAAGATGCCTCACTTTTTTCCTGTTTTCACGTCTCAGAGAATATCAGCAGCTATTGATGGCAATACATAGGGAGCTTGAAATACGTGACAGATCTTGCCGAACAACCTTGTTACGCTTTTCTTGCACGTGCTTTGTGACTGCTAGCTCTTGTTATGACACCAAACACAGGGCAAGGGCAATGGCTTGGAGAAGGCATAGTGTGTTATCTCCCTCACAGAGTATGACTGGTGTGAGTGAACTTTAGCAGCACGATTTAATAGATTGGTCGTGAGGACGCTTCTGGTCTGTGTGTATAGGAGTGGCAATGCTCACAGCCCAAGGAGTATGCTGCCTGGGCAAAGCTTCTGTGCAAATCAATAGCATGGTTGGCAGGATTTCATAGTGTCAATCAGCTCTTTTATTACAAACTTCTAAGATTTGGGAACTTGTAACTATAACAATCAGCTTTGTTACTGCAAGCTTATGACTGGCACTTCCTTTATGAAAATTAATACACGCTAATCTGCGAGATTCATCTACAAGATGGATCCATCACAAGTCAGGTAGATGTTTTTGTTTAAGTGTAGATAAATTCAGGCATGATACCTGGGTGGTCAGATACTTATTTATGAAGATGGGAAATAAAAGGGCTTTAATTCCTGCTGCTTTTTGCTCACTGTAGTTTGCCTGCCTTAGGTGTGTGTTGTGTACTGGGTCCTGCAGCTCCTGCTTCAAGTATCACCAGTGAGAGTGGTAACCACATTACTGCGTGGAGAAGGTGAATTACACCCATGATAAACAGAACAGTATGGAAACTCATTAGGTAGAATTAAAGTTCATACTGACAAAACTGCTGCCAGATTTCAGGGGCCATCCTCCACTTGCACAAGGGCTCCATCAATTTTTCAAGTTTTTTGCAGATGTTTGAATGCCTTCTTGATTCAAGGTCAGGGGACCTGTTTAAGGCTATGTGAAGTGTTTTAAAGACAAATAGCCATCTAGGTAAATATTCACTCTACATAATTAGTTAGTGTATTTGGGTAAATTTAAAGGAAGCTTACCCAGCCTGCTACTGCAAATTTAAACCTTTGGACATCATTCTTTTGTTATTGATAACTTTTCAGTTTTAACATTTGTTTCACTGCACAAAATTTGAGATTCTCAGCCTATTTTTCCTGTGCCAGGGGATTCAAGCTGTCCACTGTGATGGCTGTTCACAAATGCCAAGTTGTTACTGTACTGCCTTTTAATTATCCAATTTTTTGTCTAGCTCCAAATCAAGGTCCCTGGTTGTCTTCTTTCACAACTGTGAAGCTTGCTTCATGACTGTCATCCACTGTCATTTTGGTTTAAGCTTTTCACAATTCCTAGCTCATTTTAGACAAAGGAAGAAAATGAATGGAATTTTGAATTAGCCCACTCCTACTAATTGGCACTAACACTGTTGTTGACAACTGCTACATTTTTGTCCATCAGTAATAGTCTCAAAGAGCCATCTGTAACTGTAAATCTGTCTCATTGTTTCCTTCAGGTAACAGTCTTTAGAATACTTAAAAGAGATTTTTAAAAATGCAGAACTTCGCTTTCCAGGACACTTCAAAGTAAGGCTTTGAAATGAGAATACTCAGGGAAAAAAAAAATCCAAGTTTCGTGGATACTAATCTGGTTCATGCAGAGCAGGTCATTATATTTTGCATTATCTTCAGCCTCTGCCTGTATTACTTTGAGTTTGTTACTGACTGCTGTTTATGAGAGTAAAAAAAAATAGGCAACTGCCAATCTCAACAAACAAACTCAACAAACCCAACAGCCAAACCAGAAAGTCGGAAAGAACAGTTTCTCTTTTCCTGCACTCGCATGCAGCTGTGCTACCTAGAACTTAGTGTTATTCTCTTCCTCATATGCTGTGGACAGGACACTGAGCGAGTCAAAATACCTGTCATTATGGAACTCATGAGATATATTGCTGGCATTTCTGGCCTTCCATATTTGGGAGTTCATTTATCTTCCTTTAGCAGTGTCTCCACGCTCTGAGCTGCAGCTATTGTGTGCACATGTGCTTTATGGTTGGCAGGGAGTGCTTTCCAGTGCCTGAGCCCACCTTTTACCTACCCAGCACAACTTTCAAGAACATGCTTAACATTCTGAAGGTCATTACTATATACTTAGGCAGCATCTGAATCAACAAGATCTGATATCTTACCAGAGGAAGGAAGTTTTGTAGGTGATGCGGGATTTTTTTTAGGTTTTATGTTTTTGGGTTTTTTAAATTCTCCTTTATGTTGGGTTTTTTAAATATATCTCTGATTATGTGAACTGAGTCAAGACATTTATTTTTAGTATTCGTAGTTAACCTAGTATATTACTAACTGCTTCATGCTTCATCTCCTTGTCTGAAGAATTCATTATTTTAATGGATTTTTTCTGACCTGAATATCTGAAGTACTTAAATGTAGTATTTGAGGTATTGGCAATAAAGTTTGTAAATTGACCAGAAGAAACATTAAGGGATATAAGTATTCATTTCACAGAGAGTTTAAGACTTTCCTTAGTTTAATTTTACTTCAGTGTGATCATTACCCAAGAGGCGTCCAGAAGTTGAATCGGGTTTGAAGTTGTACAGTGTGGATGGGGAAAGAAGATGCATCTCTGTGGTACTGAATGGTTGACTGGTGTCAGAATAATGAAACTGATACCCCAAATTCTTCTTTCAGATATGAAAAATTGTGCTTTTGTAAAAGACTTGTTCTTCGCCAATCTATTGGTTTGTTGTTTTTTGTTTTTTTTTTTTTACTTAGAAAAAGAATTTCATCTGAGAAATAATAACCCATGCTAGTGGGGTTTGAACTAGAGGATCTTTACGGTCCTTTCCAACCCATCCATTCTGTGACTCTGTAAGTCAGATAACATTTATTATTTGGAACACATCTTTACCTATCCTAGATACAGACTAGTGAAGCAACTGTGTGATCTACAGAAGATTCCTTTTTTGGGTCTCTTAGGAAATGAACAATTCTGATAAAGTAACACGGGACTTCATTAGCAATGCAGTCGTTTACAGTTTTTTATTGTTTCCCCATTTCATTTATGGCAAAGGGTTTCCTGTCTTCTAGATCAGACATACTTATGATGTCAAACACATAGTTTCCAGCTTTAAAAAAGAAGTGCTGAAACTCCTCATAGAAGAATTATTACTAGACTATTTGTGAAGTTTTGTAAATGTAAAGAGCATGTACCCTGAAGAATGATCCTTAAAGATTTACTACTGAAATTTATGTAATCAAGAGTTTCTGAATGGAATATGTGTTTTAAATGCATCAAAAAGTTTTGAATACCATTGATAGAATTTTGCAAAAAGTCAGGGAGAGGTTTAAAGAGAATTTCCCCAGTGCCCATTGTATAAATGTATATTTACCATTCATCACTAGTTAATATAGTGTTATGAGTTGAATAAATAGAGAATTTCTGGGCTAATAGAATGGGTTATCCAATTTCAATTCAAATTAATTGTGTTACTATCATACTCATTGGTCCTAAGATTATCAAAGTAGGAAGAAAACCCAGGACATTTTCACATATACAAAAGCAGGAAGAAAGCCTAGTGGAATTCAAGGAGGAACTCCTGAAGTTCCAGTTATGAATTAGGAGGTTGCAACGTTACCTGTTTGGTAGTTGTGTTGTTCAGAGCCCCAGAAACCACCAAAGGCAAACTATGAAGAGCTTCAGGCTTTAGGTAAAGTACAGTAACTGCCTATCTGGTATTTGTATTTCTCTTTTTTGTATACCTTCCAAGAGATTTGACACAAAAATGGATTTGTTGCCCTTGTCCTGTGCCACATCATCTGCCAAACCATGCACATTCCTGTCTCCATAGAGGAAGGGACTGTGGCCTGCCTGAGAAGGAGGGTCTACCAGCCCTCACAAATCCCAGCAAAGGCAACTTTTATACAAAGAAAATAATTAATGTAGCACAGTGTACCAAAGTGAATTATCTGCTTTAAAGTGGTGCTACAAAACATTCTTGTTTTCCTCTATTCAGTCTCAATGTGTACATTTTCATGAGGTTGTCAACGTGCTTTGCTGTGCACCATGAACATATTAGTTCTACAACAGGTATAAATTCTGCATTTCAAACATTGGACTACAGGTAGTCAAACAGATTTATTGCTTCAATTAATTACCTGTTTGATATCAGAAATATTGATATCAGATATCAATATATCCATCGATATCAGAAATGAAAATATTTTCCTTGAATATTTGTTGCATAGATGAGTTGGGGCTTGGGTTTTTAGAAAGCAGCGTCTTAAATTATGCCTCTTTTTATAAGTGAATATGGCAAATACATGACAACTCTGGCACCTCAGACTATTAAAATATACTAATACTGATACTAATGTCTTAGAAAACAAGAAATTGTGAGTTGATTCTGATGTTCTTGGTGTCAATTTTTTGCAATTCTGCCTGAGAACAAAATAGACTCCTAGCAATTAACGCAAAAAAACAGTGGTAGCACCATTCTACGACAATATGGGGTTTAGTATTTTGTTCTGAGTTATTTAATGAACATATCTATGAATTTGAGCTATGATTATAATTTCTTATAAATGCCGAATTATGGATTCTACTATATTATATTGGGGTCTTGTAAATATTGGTGGTTTTTTGGTTTTTTGTGTTGGTTTTTTTTAATGGGTATCTTTGCAGTATGACCTTACAGACTAATATGATTATCTATTTATGTTGCAATATATGAATTCATCTGTGGTAGTACATTACTTATGTAGTTGCTGAAACTTCAGGCCCTATTTCTCCAGTCAAACCTGGTAACATTTGTGTTAAGCAGTAGAAAACCTGGCAACCAGATTCATTCTACTTTATGCCATTAAACATTCTGACTGTTGTCTTAGATTACATATGGATAAGGAGCTTTCATGAACAAGTCATCTCCTAAGGAGGAAATATTTATTTACTCTAATATAAAATAGAGATTACATCCCTCCTCAAACCAAATCACAGCATTTTTGTACTTTAAAATTCCTGGAAGGACAGAATTGGTTTCATTTTTCATGTGGTCTAGCACTCCAAGTTGAGCTTAGGAATGATTCTGACTGATGTATAGTTATCAAAATTTGCATTAGCAAAAAGGTTGGAAAAAGAGAGAAGAAGGTAAATTCAAATAAAAAAGAAAATCTTTGTATTCAAGTAACAGCAATTATCAGAAGTTCTGCTTGTATTAATATTGTCTGAGCACATTATAAAGCATTTGTCATAGCTAATGCATTCCTGTCAAATCAAGCAATATTAGAAGAGAACTTTTACAATGAATATTAATATAAGAGACAGACATAAGTGAAGTAAATTATAGAGGCATACAAATTTAGTATTAACTGCTACCGCAAATACTCTTCCACTGTAAATCAATTTCTTTTTCTAATGTTAATACAAAATTAGGCCACTTGGTAGTCATCTGATAGTTGCTGAGCATTGATACGACTTTTCAAGTACTTTGCTCATGCATCTAACTAAATTAAAAGTCATATTCAAGAAAATGAGTTTACAGTCTTTGCACTCATCAATTGTGCTGTTTCTTCTCTATTCTCATATTCTGTTCACACATCAGAACCTCTCTGCTGTTCAGCCATCTATGACAATTCAGGCAAGTTAAGCAATAAGTACAAGAATTACCTCTCTACATCAGAAATATGATGAATGAATTTAAATTTTTGCTGTCTGTTTTTATACAGGTTGTGAAAATACCAGGTTCTTTTTGTTGTTTGCTTGACTTTTTAATTAAAGATTCTTTGCTTTTAACTGTCTTTATAAAAATATGCATGTGTATTTGTGTTAGAATTTTTTTCTTGATCTCAAATTTGATGTGTGTTGTTTTGGATTAGGAAGCGGAAGAAAGACTTCGGTACATTAAATATGTGCATGGCTGGGCTTCATAATTTTACCAATATATTGGTTTTGGTTTGGGTTTCTTTGAGAGTTGGTTGGGTTGTGGGGGAGGGGTTGTTTCTGGTTAGCATTAATTAGCGACTAACATCGAAACAACACCCTTACAGGAAAATTCTTTTCCCAGGGAACTGTGACTTTCTGTGTAGATATTATTTAGAACTTTTCTTCTCAGTACCAAAAAACTCATTCAGAATTTTAATAAGTACATAATAACTACAAAGACTGTATCCAGTTAGGTGTAACGATATTAAAATCTTATTTTCTACTAGTTTAAGTTGAAAAAGAAATGTATTTTTCTTTTTTCTTTTGATAGATGATGACAGTCACACTTTTGGAGCTTTGAAAGCAATTACCATATGGCTTTTTTGTTGTTGTTATCATTGTCATAGTGCTTTGATGGCTAATGATTCATCTTCTATAATAAAAGCAAAAATTGGCAAATGTCTATTTAGAATGTGTCATTAATTAGCTTTAAATGGGTGTATTAATTTGATTCTGTGTAGAGATATGCCTAAATAGAAACAAATCTGTAGACTGTTTTTCAAATGAGCAAGTATTGAGCAAAGGCAAGATGAAATTTGATAATATAATTCTGTCTAGTGACAGGTCTTAGACATTGAAAGTGTGGAATTTAAGGAACTAAGTCTGAACTCTAACCATTTTTCAAGCTTTCGTTCATCTTTTATCTCTATTTCAGAGACACCTCAGATTTTAGCATTTAAGTTCCTCGCATTGACATACCAGAATCACTTTTTCCCTTTCTTGTTTTTCACAGAATTGAAAAACTAAGGATTCATCAGATCCCTTGTAATTGATGCTGATAATATGCTATTATATTACATCTGATTTTTAGTTTATAATGGATCAGCATGTAACAGTCAAAGAGTCTTCTTGGAAATAAGTTAATTACTGTTTATGACTGTGCAACTGTTTTAATTTATCTACGATTGCAATCCCAGTATGATTTTCAAGTTACCTACTTTTCAAGATTACCTCGTTCCATATACCATTACCTTTCAAATATGAAATATGTATTCAAAAGGTGAGCAAAGCTTGAAAACATAATGGTTTTACAACAGCTGCTTGCATTTTTCAGTTTTTCATCAGTAGATAGATCTTCCATAATCAGGGACACAAAAATGGTTCTTCATTTAGAAAATATGAGTAAAGTGAGGAAGCTACAAACATGGTTTACATTTTTCATGAAGTTGTGGTCAGTATGGAAATAGCTGTACCTGAAGAGAATTATTAATAAGAATAATATGTTAATTTCATAATATCTATTTTAAGTAAGCTGAAAACCTTCATTAAAAATGTCCTAGTCCTGTAGAAATTATAACTGATTTCAGTGAAGTCAGATTTTCATGTTTCTTACTGGGTTTTACTCAGATTTCTAGATTTTTAATTTTTTAAATTTTTAATTGTTTAATTTTTGATTTTTACCTTTTAAATTTTAAAGGGAAGTTAATTGAAGAATGAGAATTCAGCCTTCAAGATATGTAGTTATGGTTGTTGGAAATGTTGCTTTAAAATAATTTTCAAAGGTTTTTATAGAAGAGAATGTAGAAGAGGGAGAATAGATATGTCAAGATTTTAACAGTGTAGGTGTGTGTCTGTTATTTTTCTTACCGCTCTGAGGAATACCAAGCAAAAAAATTCTTAAAAAGTAGTTTATAATTTTCTAGGTAAGTTTCTACTTTTTCTCAACTTTTTATTATCTAGCACTATTGAAGAGTAAAACTATTGTTTACAAGAAATTCATGGGCTTCACTAGCAATGCAAGAAAGTATCATCAGATTTTTTTGGATGTTTTTGAAGTATATTGCATTTACTGTATTTTTCCTGAGAAGCAAATGTTTTCTGTTAAGATGCTCTTTGCCCAGCATGTCTACAAGTACTATGTGAATTTTCACTGAAAGTGATTTCACTAGTCCTTTAAACTGTAAGAGCTGATAATGTGTCCAAATGAAGCTTATATCTTGAGAGAGAGATAGACTGGTATTTATAATCTTCCTAAAGAATAACTATATCAATGGGATTTTATACTTCAAGGTGGGAGGAGGAAGGAAGGGCAAACAATGGCCAAGTGACAATGGTTGACAAGGTCTTTTCCAATTTACATGTTTAATGTTCCATTCAATCCATGTAACAATTCAATTCCCTACTCTTCCAAAATAAATGAAGGAGGAAAAAAATAATAGACACACAAATAAGTCATGTAAATCTCATACTTGGGTTTGAATTCATCTCACCCAAGATGAGACTATCTCAGTTTCTTTTATGGGAACAATTTGTGCAGTCAATTGAATAAAATCATCTCTTCTAGACAGGTGATCTCACTGTAATGTAATTCCCCAAAAAAGTTCACATAAATTTGCTATTTCTTTCCAGCTCCTAAGGGAGAATATTCAGGTGTAGGAATTTGGTGGAGGACAAGGTGTTTGTGGACAACATATCCATTTGTGGCTTTTGTTGTTGTTTCGGTTTTTTGGGGTTTTGGTATTTTTTTGGTTGCTTGCTTTTGTTTGGGTTTTTTGTCTTCTATTTTTTAACTTCAATGAACATTGATGACATTGAGACGCTCCTATCTGTTAGTTTAAATAAACCCTACACTATTTAATAACCACATTAGTTTAGTCTTAGATATGAATCAGAACCAAATTTGAGCTTCTGCCTTTGCGATTTCTGCCTCTTTCTTATTCCTGAAACACATAATTCACTTCAGATGTCTACACCCTCTACCTTCTGCTAGCTTTGGTGGTGAAAGCATGCTGCTTTTGGAGTGCCAGCCAAGACACCAGGTTCGGAGGCTGCTATCCCTCTCATGCTTCACAGCTGTTACAGGCTATTTTCAGCTTATTATGTAGTATATTTTACTATAAAATGGTTTCTAAGCATGTTTTATTAACCCTGGGTGGGCAAATGTTTGCCTTCAGTGTATCACCAAAGAAGTTAGTCCTTACCTGACCTCTGTTTCTTTCAGACTCAAGATAGTAAAAGTAATATACTGGCTATGTTTTAATAGTGTATTTCCCATCTGCACTCTCAGTGCTTCAGAGAGACCAATTTAAAGCATCTGTTTCCCTCCCAAGCTCCTCTTGTACATATGCAACCTTTTCATCTATTATCTTCAGCTTGACATAAGAAGTACAGGGAGCTCTCAGCTAAGCCAAAAGCAACAGTTTTTCTTGCAGACTCTGTAGAAGAGGAATCCTTGAATTTTTGCAGGAACTTTCTTAATCATATTCATAATGTTCCTGTTTACCATTTGGGGGCTTAAAATGTTAAAAGTAGAAAGCTGCAATTTTGTCTTTGCTAAGAGCTTTAACTGCTTAGGGCAAATAAGTTGTTTATGACTTTTACTATACATCTTTTTACAAGAAAAAAATATCTCAGAAGAATAAGAGAAAAGCATGTAGGTAGAATGTACAGTTTGCTTTTAAGTCTCTGTATCTAATTTGTCTCTTTGTGGTGGACGTATACAAAAAAAGATGCCAATTCCTTGAGAACTCCTCTGAACTCAGTTGACTTCATGAAAACTTATTTGTGCATTAGTTAGACTTACTCCCATGTTATGGAAACGTTTATGGATACTGTCATTCTTCACTACATATTTTTTTTGATTGCAGGGGACAAACAAAGAGGTTACTATAACATTTTTTTCAACAATAGAAAATAATTTTTTAGTGTGAGATATATAAATTAGAAACCAATCTCCTTTTTCCCCCGTCTATTTTTTCTTTTGGAATGGTTCCAATGGGAACTGTCGTTGTTCTAACACTTCTGTATTAAAGATATTCCCTTCAGTTCTTGATCATTCTTATATGCACTTATTTTCTAGTTATTGTTGATATTGATTTTAATTTTCTTAGGGTGGGGAATTTTTTTGGTTTGGGTTCAAAAATTACTGATTTACTGCAGTGAAAGTGGAATTATTCTGAACAAAATGCTCTCAGGGGAATGAAAGTGAGTTTCATTCGTGAGGGTTGCTTCCTTACAAACAGCAACAAGGCGAGAAACTTCTACTGACTTCTGTCTTCCTATTGTTATAAAATAATTTAGTCCACTGTGGTGCAAGATTTAGGACTTTTGCTGTTACAAATATATTCATCAGTGCTGTCCAAGTTACTGCTTGCAGCCTGGATATTGATTGAATCAGTTTATTGTTGTTTCTGACTATTGTCAGTGTATTTGTAACCAGCATGTTTATTTTTTCCTGTGTAAGTTTTCAAGACCGTAAGCTGTTCCATGTTTCACCAAAGGCATTCCAGAACTAAGGGTGCTTCATTTAAATATTCTTCTGTAATCTAATAGAGCAAGCAAAGCTGTTTTAGAAAATATCAAGAGAAATCAAATAATAAATGGAAAATTATGAAAGGTCCTTAAAAATTAAAATTTTGGTGCAGTACTTGATTTCCATTGTATTGACATAAAACTGTTTTCCATGGGGTAGTTAGTGAGATGTCATATTTAGATTTTATCCAAAGAGCAGAGCAAGACTGCAGTATCTCATACCATCAATTGCTGACATACCTGTGAAATTAATGCTGGTTTCTGCTCCATTTCTGTCTATTTTGTTCCTTTTGCAGAGAAATATTTTGGCCATGATTTCCTCAGCTAAAATACTAAATTCTGAATATCTCTTCGCTTAAGTTCAGAAATCATCCTGTGTTAGTGTGCTCAGATACAAGAAGGCTGCCATTAATACTATTCAGATGTAGAATTTATATGAAGACTAAACATAAAGGAAGAAAGCAAATGTAACAAATATAAAAATAAGGATTTATCCATTTCACCTCTCACCTGTCTGAAGACATGCAGAAATGGAAATGTTGACATTTCAAGCAATATGTTTTTTGCTCCAATATTCTTGTTCTGGAGTTCGCTAAAAGAAAGAAAAATATCTACTATTGATATGTAGTTTTTTTTAGTTTGTTTTTATCTTCAAGATGCATTAATACAATATCATTTTCATTCAATTTGAAATTTATTTCATCTAACTGTGTACATTGGCTTTAACATTCTAAACTATTAGTGCTCATTCAAAGAACAGCACAATTTAAAATGTCATCCGTAATGGCTGGTTATGACATTCATAATGATATCTTCCTAAAATGGCCAAAAATTACTTGAAAAATTGAATGCATTCTCTCTGTGTATTTGCATTTGATGAATATAGCAGATAGAATATGGTCAAGTAATGATTTGGCTTCGACCTCCTAGACAAAGGAGAAAGAGTATTCCTAGCAAGTGCTAATTGATTATTCTTCTCTCTCTATGACTTTAATGCTGAAAATTTCCTGGCAGACTCTGTAAATATTGCTAAGGATGAGTTATTTCCAGAACCGTTCTACCAGGACTAAGGAGTCTGAGGGGAAAATAAGCCATGTAGATTTTAGGCCATGGGAGGAAAAATCTTCTAACCTTAATTGAATCTTTTGATGTTTAAACTTCTATGGTGAAAAAGGCACGAACAGAGCTAACAGCAGTTCTTGGTAGGTCTCTAAACCATTTACATGATTATGCATTAAAGATCAATAGAGAGGATGAAAATATACATTTTGTAAAGAGATTATCCAGAAAAGTTCTAATGACCCACCCTCTGGTGAGGAAAAAACCCACAAAACCACAAACCAAACAAACCCAAAACAGCTGTACTAGGAGTAAGTTTTTTGCCAAAGGGTTATTATTAGGAGCATGGTAAAAGATATTAAACTTCCAATCGAAATTTGTGGTTTCACATCTCTTAGGAATCTCGCTTGATGCTCCCTGTCTAAGGTGAGAATGACATTCCTTTAAAAAAAATCTTAAAAAAAAAGTTATTTTTCTCTTTGACTAAATATTCATGTAGAGGACCCAGAATATCTGCTTTTCTCCTTAGAATCACAGAAAAATAAATCACTGCATTCTGCATTTAAATCTGCACAAAAAATAGAAATTCTTGAACAGGGGTGCACCTTGTAAAAGAGAATTTTAGATTTTGTCTCTTTTGTTAATAACTGTCTCTAGGAGTCAGAATTCTGGGCTATATTTTACACCATATTTGTTGATACTATGGTCACTACTATCTCCTAAGATAGCTTGTTTAAAAGTGAATATTTATTTCACTGGAAGACGAGGGACAGCAGTCCTTGTTGGATGTTTTTTAGTGAACACTGCAGATTTAGAAGTTATTGACAGCATGTCATTTCAAACTGACAAGTCACTGGAGAGGAAAGGTCCTAAAAGAGTATAAATCTGATGTCCTTTTCCATTCTCTGTCAAGTAATTTGACTATCTACCACATGTGCTGTAGACCCCAAAGAGCAAGTCAACAGGTCTTAGTAATTATTTTTGAAAGAGACAAATCATTAAAAAGGAGTAGCATGGATTCCTCTAAGTTATCACCATCTGAAGGAAGAGATCCAACAACAAAAGGGACACATTCATTCAGGACCATGTTTCAGTCTGAGCAGCAGTAGTTCTGGGGTGCAGAGAGAACTCAAAGGATGCTCAGACCTTCCTGCTCTTCCACTTTCCCTTCTCCCTTTATCTGAACATGTGATATTGCTTAGAGTTTCATATGCATCATGGTAGCATTATTAGCTATCACTAGACCATTGAAAGTCCATTTTGGAGAAGGATACTAATGCTGATGGCTAGCTGTGGATCCGTTTGCTTTAGTTATCACACTTTTTAGAAGGGTCTGTGAACACTGGTTCTCTCTCCTACTTTTAAAGGTGGTTTTGGTCAGGGGTGTCAAAGAAAGGCTACAGGAAACATTTCTCTCAGAGTTTTTTTCCATTGTGCTCCTCACACACCTTTGCTACACCCTATCCCCCTTTTGCATTGTCTGCTGCAGCTCTTACTGCTGTCATGCCCTATTCTTGTCCTCAATTTGTCAGTCAGAGACAGACCTCCTCAGACGGCAACACAATATTAACTCTGTACACTTAAAAATGAAAATTTAGAAAGCTAAGTAGAGAGAGTATAAAAAATTATTAGATATAAATTTAAATCCAGTACAGTTTTCTATGAGCCTCTAGAAACCTGTATCCAGATGCAAAATTAGAGTTATATATTTTCATTTAATTTTATTTGTTGTATGGTATGTTACCAGTTTTGAAAATTGAGGTTTCATATTTATGTTTCCAAGAAAATCAAAAGAAGAATGAAATTATCCACGTTTAGAGTTATGAAGCAGAAAGTAATTGTACCAGTGCAAGATGAATTAATTAGTTAATGTTATACTTCCTTTTTGATAAATAACTTCTAGGGTTTTGTGATTTACTCTGTGTTTTCATGAAAAAACAGGTACATGTTTCAGCCTAAGATTAGGCAATATTCGTAATTCATGATGTTTCAACAATTATTATTAAACTAAACTAATCATTAGAATGAGGCTTTGTATCATGGAATGCATTTATTCTAATAAGCATTGCTAGTGTCTTGCACAATAGCTTTTTAAAGTACCAGAATTTTCATTCCCCAGATGAAATAGGCCTATTTATATTTCAAATGTCATCGTCTCCAAAATTAAATCCCATACCAACTTTGAAGACTAATCTGTAGTCATTTCTGTGTTCCTCTTCTGCCTTAGTAAGTGCAAAATTACATAACTGGTTATACTTCAAAAAAAACCAACAAAACAAACAGCAAAAAACCCGAAATTTTCTCTGAGCCTTCATTGTATTGATCGATTGAGCTCATTGCATCTATGTTTGCCCAAATGTTACGTCTCTTACAGAGCCTAAAATAATTTTTAGCAGCATGAGGAAACCTGCTCTAGGAAGATTGTAGTTAGCTTAGTTGTACACCAAAATAATAACTTTTTGATTTGCACCATGACGTGACATGCAAATAAAACAAAACAGTAGTTATGGCCAACCCTATAAATCAAAGAAAGACTTCCTTGAAAAAAAAAATTGTATCAGGCCAATTATGTCAGGCCTTAATATAGAAGAATTAATTTCTAAGAATCATTTGATTATGAAACTTTAGTGGAAAAATTTAATCCGTATCTTCAAGCAGGTCATTGTGAAAGAGTGGAGCAGCAGATTTAGAACAGCAAGGACATGCACTGACAGGCACACCCTGCCAAACACAGATGAGTAATATCTGCATGTGACAGTAAACAATCAAGGAATCAACCTCAGTATTGCACATAAGTGAAGATAAAAAAGCAAACAGAACACTGTTAGTGTTAAAGAGGAGGATAGAGTGCAGTTCAGGAAAAATTATTTTAATGCTCCAAGGGGCTTTTAAGCTTGTGTTTGGACAGCTGTATGCAATTTTGAGCACATGTCTAATCAGAGGCCTTAAAAAGACAGAGAGATAGATTTAAAAGGTTCACAAAAAGCCAAATTAGAATGACTCATGTTCAGAGGAGTCACATATGCAGAAAGCCTGGCAAAACTAAGACTAAACTAAGAAAGCTTTTTAGGCAAAGTTATTTTTCAGGTTTCTAATGTGCTGTAGGTGGTGAGAATAAAGGCACTTCAAACCTTGTGATAGGGTTGTGGTAAAAGGGCTAGATACCAAATGATGCGTGTTAAAATGTAATGCCTGGTCATCTAGTACCATCAGAATATTATAAATAGTGGTGAATATGGCTTGATTTGGTTCCTAAGTTATTTCCTTCAGAATATTTCAACTACAAATCTTCATTATTTTCATTTTTGCCTTAAATAGTCTGAAAAAAACAGATTTGTAAAACTCCTCAGAAATTGTGCAACTTTTTGTATATATGTGTGTGTGTATAAGTATCTTACTATTTATGCTATCTGTAAAAAGCTAAAGACTGGTTGAGATGATCATAATTCTTCTGTAGGTTAATCATGGGTTGGTCACACAGTCAGACAGAGTCACCATTGTGAGAAGCTTACAGAAAATACAGTCTGCATTTCTAATTTATGCAGGTACAGCTGTATATTTAACAGATGTGTGTGGGAGACAGTGTTGAGTTGCTGTAGCTAATTTCCTTCAGGACACATGGACAGGGTCTAGGGACCTGTGCTGCTACCCTCTAAGGGGCTGTGAGGTGAGGGCCTCATACCAGCTTTGGCTGAGGTGTTGGGGTGTGAGAGGCTTACTCTGAGTGTGTACCTCTGAACAGACTCTCAGGCTGAGTATTTTGGGATGGAAATGGATAGTAGGCAACCCCAGCCTGGCAGAACGAAATAGTTTTAGCAATCAAATTCAAGAATGTCGGAAAAAGATAAGATTTTTGTCATGCGCTTGCTTTCATGCCCAAACTGCAGCTGAATTATTGTTTCAGTGCTCAGACCCCACTGATGTGTCATTTTATACTCTATATTCTCACCGTTTCCTCAGAACTATCCATGACATAAAATCAGGGAATGCACATGGAGCCAGGAATTGAAGGAACAAATCTGTTCAGGTATCAGAAGAGGTGGACACCCAGTAACTCCATTGTTGTTCAGTCTTTACAGTCCAACAAAGTTTTATTGAGTTGATGGTAAATGTCCTTACAATAGCGTGCAACGGAATGTAACAGCCATAGCTGAAATAAGATGTAAGGGAACAAGCAGCAATGTAGGGAAGCCTTCTTTCATTGATGGTTAGTTTTCAGACAGTATTTTGACATACAAAGAGATTTTCCCATTCCAGACAGTGTCATTCTGTTAGCTGGCAATACTCACCTTGTCTTGCTCCTTGCAAGTTCTCTATTGCTCCCTATGCACCCTGGCATTACAGCATTCTGCCAATGCCTCATTTCTCATTGGGATTAGACTGGTTTAGAAACCATGCTTCTTCTGGAGGCTGTCCTCCTTAATAGAATTTTGTTGCCTTGCTGATGGTGTCACATAGGATTACTTGCTCTATTTTCTCTCTGTGATGCAAATGAAAATACTGTGTTAAAGACTAAAACAATTTCTGTCCAGCTCTGACTAGTTTAAAGCTATAGTCTCAAGTTTGGCATGCTGGCATTTTTTATTTTATTTCAGCGATGTTTTTAAATATTTATGCAGGCAAATATTTTTCTTTATAGAACTGACTGTACCTCAGGGAACCAAGTTAAAAATGGTAGGACTAGACCTAAGACTTGTTTGAAAGAGGTTTAAAAAGTGCACGTCTGATGTGTTAAAAACTATTATCTAACAATTTAGCTAGATTTGAAGAAAAAGCTCTGTCTCCTTTTGGACAGCTTTGAACATAAACCAGCTTCTAGTCACAATATCATGATCTCCATTCCAAAATGTTGATGATTATAGATTTTTTTGTTTAGCTTTGATTTGGTCTTTTTATTTGGTTTTGTCTCCAAGCTGAAAGTGTCAGCTACTGCTGAAGAGAGAACATTGATCTAGGTGGACCACAGATTCTTTTAAAGTGGCATGAAACTTCTGTTTATACCACAGTAGTGATATGCAAGGATGTTTTTTTTTTTAATGCATTATTGCTTGAATTTCCTGCATTTTAGACTGGGTATTTTTGTGGAGAAATTTCATTATTTCACATTTGAAAGAATGGAATTAGATATCTCTGGCTGTGGTTCTTTGGGGATTATTTTGGCAAACCATTGCTCTTTGGAGATCTGAAGAGGTTTAAATGGCCCATACAGATCTGGGTGAGAGAGATAAGCAGCCAGAGAAAGGGATGAGACGATCAAAAGTGCACAGAAAATGTCTGGTTTTGAAATTTATTAGAGGGGCTTTGTTCATGTAATGATCTTTATCTTGTCTGGAAAACCAACAAAACGCTTAAATTACAGGACTATCTTTCCTCTGCAAACTTTGTTGTAAAAAAACAAGTTTTCTCAGAACCCATTTCCTGTTTATTTCAGTCACTATATTTATTCTTTATTATGAGGGTCATGTAAGCCACAGGACTTTTAATTTCAAAATTTGTCTAATTTGAATGTGTAGAACAGCCCAGGTCTTAGTTCCTGAATTCCAGGAAAAGTATTTGGAAACTCAGTCATACACTGCAATCAAAGTATTTAAAAGTCCATTTTTATTTCTGTTCTTATTGCATGACTTTTTCATCAGCTCTGTACTCTTGCACATTTGTATGCTTGAGTCTACATCTTTTAATATCTACTGGGCAAACATGATTTACTCTTTGCTCTTATTTTATAAGCATTTTTCTGATTGTCTTCTGACATTTCAAGTAAATCCCTACCTTAAAGAGAAATCATTAGCTAACCATGATGAAACTGATGTTGCTCAGTGTAAAATCTAGCTAAGCACATAATTTTATTCAAGTTTTAATCAAAAACTAAAAATCTGTGAAATAACCAGACTCAAGGAAGACACAAATATCCATCAGAAAGTGACTTTGCTGTACTTGTTCAGTGCTTTCAAAACAATCAAATTATACTAAGAATGGGGGGGAGTAAATATGTTTCAGCTACACAGTAATTTTCAACCACAATGCATATCATAAAGAAGTTGCCAGCAGTGAAGCAATTGTATAAGTGTCTCCAAAAACCCAATGATTTAGCAGTCAAAAAATGTTTAAGATTTCATTTTTTGTAAGATGATCATGGTAAGAAAATAAGAGATGACTTTGAAGAATTATAAATGTCAAGTTGTAGGTATCAAAGACAAAAAGAAAAAGAAAATTTAGTATTTAAGAGATGTTCATTAGGCCTCTCTCCTGGCAAAAGAGGATGTGTTGGAGAGTGCTGTCTCTTCTCCATTTGAAAAAATGGACTGAGAAATTACTGCTGCATGGCAGACCTGCTACCTGCTGTAAGCATTTGTGTTTCTTATGGCCAATATCCAAAAAAAGAATTAAGTTTTATGTTATTGCCAAATTGTTTAAACTGCCAGTGGACTCGTTTGCCATAGCAAGCTAACTCCTAAGTAGTTCAGCCAGACAGACACCAGAAAAAAGAAAATTCTGTAGGAATTTGTCAAGAAAAGGTTTATGTGCTGACCACTTTGCTGCCTCCCTCTTTGAACTACATCAATATTGACATTACCTTTCATTTGCCCAATTTGGATAAAGAGCAAATTTCACATACATAAAGTAATTCTTTAAGCATGTGTAAAATGAAGGAGCAGCATATATCTCAGCTGTTCTAATTTTGTAGGTAATAGGGCTGTTTGCCAGTGTAGCTGAGCAGTGTGCATCCAGCAAATTAGAATGCATAAAAATATGTCTTCCCCAGAGATGTCTGAAGGCTATCTCAACTTAGAGCAGGTTTTTGTGATTGTGGGAAAGAAATAACATAATAGATTTGATTTTGACAAAATGATAGGTGACTGCACTGTGAAAAGTTCATGGGAATTAATGCCAAGTCTTCCATAAAATCATCTAATAACGGAAATGAGGTAAAACATTTGTTCAGTGTGCTTCTCCTATTATTTCAGACTCTTGAAAGTGCTGATACAGGATTGAATTATCTATATGCAGGTGTACAGAGAATACTTCTGATTTTATTTCAAAATTGGTTTCATTTCAATTTAGCTATATACTTGTAATATGCTCAGCGTGATCCTTCCTTACAGCAAAATAAAAAATATATTTGAATAATATTTTTCCATTAAAAATTTATATTTTTAACCTTCTTATTATCTATTTGTATTATTATTTCTCATCTCAGACTCCAAACATTTAATGATCTCATGAAAAAAAAAATCACAGAACCTAAATTCCAGACTGATCTTCCAGCTGTGATACACCTCCCACTGGGAATGTGAGATAACCAGAATTAGAACCATGTAGATATTTCAGGCAACCCAAGTTACCTCAGAAAGTTTAAAATATAGTTTGCATTTTATGGTGGTTGAGACAGTCTCATTTTAGTCTAGGAAAGATACTGTAGACTCTTCACACTGAAGAGATGNNNAAGAGATGGTGCTTTGTTTTAAAATGACAGGAACAGTTCTGCAAAATTATTTGTATTATGGGAACGTGTATACTATGGACAGGTAATAAAAACAAATGCTCCATTCCACAGGCTTCAGTTGAATACTGCCAGATTTTTCAGAAATGTATTTTTAATAAGAAATTACTTTGATTCATGGAAATCTTTGTTTTTATATCAGTTT
>VWZV01009120.1:226398-414868 GCA_013397155.1 Irena cyanogastra | reverse complement strand
GCCTGTGTGCTGTATCTGTGTGCACCCAACACCACGTCTGTGTGCATGCAGAACAGTCTGACAGCGAAAAAAGAGACAAAAGAGCAAGTAACAGCTCAGGCATTTCACAGGAGAAACACCCACCCCTCCATCCACCCAAAACAATCTTCAACAAAAGCTCCCGTTTGGTGTTCCAAGCCATGCATGGGCTGGGTCGTGATTTAAAACCACCAGAGACAGTCAAACACAACTGCAAGGCCTTCTCCAGCCTGGTGGGGAAGAGACCTGAAGACATGAAACCCAGGAAAAGGCCAGTCTGTGTTCTTGATCCAGCCACACTGCAGCACCATAGCCTTGATTTTGGGATCTGCAGGAGCAGTAATGCTGTGTGCCTGCACACATGGTGGCTGCAGCACAGGGTGAGGTGTCTCTGTTTAAAGCCGACCTACAAGGAAAGGTAGGTCTGCAAAGCAATAATTACAATAGCACTGTGCTCCTGGAACAGAGATATTCCTCCTGAAATACACTGGCACAGTGTACTGGCAGAGCTGGAGTGGAGGCACACAGGATGTAAGTCAGCCCCAGAGGCACAGCAGTGAGACCTGGTTTGTCACAAAGTTGGGAGGGCACATGGAGCCTTGACACATGGGAGTGGCAGAAAGATACAGGCTAGTCCATCCTGACTGATGTGTGTGGCAATACAAGGGAGCGCTTTATGTCTGGAATCAAATGGAGCATAAAGGTAGCTATGGCTGGGCATTCATTCCTCTGAAACCATCAGAAATGGGCACTTTCAGGACCACTATCTCCATTTATTTCCATACATGAAACGAGGTGCACTTTTACCTCAGATCTCAGTGTTGTGCAATGCTGGTGCTCACACTGTTGCACACTCAGCCCCAGTTCAGATTTGTTAGCAATGTACTAACAGGCTTTTCCCCAGGCTTTTAGCAAGTGTGGTCCTATCATCCTGGAGTCTCACGACTTTTTTCTATCCAATTAGCAGAATAGACACATATAACAAGTTTTAACAACATCTCTGCTTTTCATAAAAATTGCACTGCTGTGTAAGCACAAGAATTTCCTGTTGAACTGTCTCTTTGCAAACAAGTTAATTTAAAAAAAAAAGATACGTGGCATGCTATGAGCCTTAGGAGTGAACCGCCAGCTCATTTTTCAAAATGACAGATATGATGAAAATTGAACAAAGGCTTGGAAAAGAACGTGGGGGTCAGGGTGAGGGGAGCAAATGGGGGTGGAGAGAAAGGCATTCCAGAGCCCTCTGGAGCCTTGGACTCCTCTAGGACCCATTAAAAGCTTATGTTACTCGCACTGTTTATAAACAAGCGCTTTCTTTTGCCATCATAACTTTCCTCGTGTAAGGAGCTTAGGAAGTGTTGACTGCTGTCTTCTACTGCAGCAAGGCACCAAAAATGACAGCAAGTTACAAATCAAATCCCTTTGATTTAGTACCTTTCCTGAGTTTCGGGAGGCTTGTTGTGATTCCTGAGTGACCACAGCAGCCCCCCCAATCACTAGCACAGTCAGAATGCTGACAGATGGCAGAGGGAAGCTCCAGTGCCAGAGGGATTACATCAGTGCTGACAGGGAACAGATGGCAGAAAGGTGGACTGCAACCTGTGCTTATTCTTTGCATTCCTTTGCTTCTATTATTGCCCCTGCTGTCAGCAAGGTAGGAAGTTTCAGGAGGGAAAAACATGGCCATTCTCTGAAAGAAAAATTTTCACTCCCTTCACTTACTGGTTCTGTCACAGAGAATTGATTTTGGCATTACAAAACATAGAGGAGTCAGTCATACATTACACTCATATTAACTATAAGGTATTTGCTAGAAGGGTTCTAAATCCCTTTTTTTGAGTATCTTCCTGTGTGTGGCCACATTAGAACTGAGCAAGTAACAAATCAATCCCTGCAGAGTAATGATACATTTGCAATGAGACACTGAACTTTTCATCTCTGTGCCAGAGATCAATGTCCATGGACATGCAGCATAGGACAGCAGTTTTCACCCCACCACTAGAGAAGTGGAAAGCATTTGAGGCCTCATTCCAGCTCCAGGGAATAAGTGCTGTCCCCTAACACACTGCCAAGTCTGTGTCATTGGGGATGAGCTGCATTGGTTCTGCACAGAAATCTCTGGAGCTTCATGCTTTGTCCTAGGAAGAGAGAGAATGCCAAGGATTTAGCCTCCCCAGGTGTCAAGATGGATGCAATGAATAGAACAAGTGAATACTCTAACTAATAAAGCATTATTTCTGCATCTGAAGCAAAGAATTACTGGGATATTGCCAAACAGAAAAAAGAAAACCAGAAACAAGTTGATCTAGAGCAAAGACAAAGCTGAAGTAACTATGCAATATGTAAAGTTATTTATTTGAAACAGCTGTAAATAAAGCAGATAGGCTAGAATTTGCATTTTCTTTTGAAATGCACATCAGCTTCTCTTCTGTGAATCACAGAGCTCCATTGGCTGTGAGATTCAAAAAAGATTCAAGGGAAATGCAGCAGCATGATAGACAGGAAATATGGCTCCTTGAAGAGGATGAAATGATAAAGAAACTGGTATAGAGGAAGATGAAGGGAGCAGGAGTAGTCAGAGGAGCAGATATTGATTGCTTATGCAAGACAATTGAATTCCTTGGCAAAGGGAGGCAATATTTGTGTCAGGCAGCTGCAGCTGCAGCACAGCAGCCCTGAGTGCTCATTGATCAATCCTGTTCCAACCAAAAACTGATGGACGGCCACTTTTATTGATCTGAGTAGGAGACTCTGGAAATGGAATGGAGATGCAGAGGAGTTTTAAACCAGACTGACAAGTCCTGAACATACAGGTAAACACTGTAACTTTCAGCCAGCCAGCCCACATTCAGAAACAAGACATTCCAAGGAAGAAAACACAAACAGCAGCAGAACCCATCCCTGAAAGCAGGCCCAGTGCAAGGACTGGACTCCAAGGAGCTCTGCAAGATGCCAGGGCTGCCAGGAAAAGGGAACAAGTGCTGCCCTAAAAAGCAATCAGTGTGAGCGGCATCCTGCCACATTAGGACTGCTCCTAATCCCATTTACCCAGCTCCTTCTTAAAATCAGTGCTGGGGGAGGTTCCCACACAGCTTCTTTTCTTGTGAGTAGTCATACTAGTGGCTTACAAAGAGCACCAAAGCTCCCTCTCCTTAATTAACTGACTCTCCCTTGCTCAGGAACAGCAGATGCTGTTAAGCAGCAAAAGATAATCCTCAAGAAAGTAGAGCTACTAATCAGTTACTTTTACATTTAAGATCACTTGGAGTTGCCACTGTCTTATACTGTTTTCCTAATTAATTGCACTGGAATGCACTTAAGTAAGCCCCAGATCAAAGAATCATATGCAGAGATTGAAATAAATCCTGTCTGTGTTGTTAATGCCTCGGAAATGGATGACTTGCTAAGCGTTCAAAATCCCGGGTTCCACGGCTCAAAACTACAGATAGTCTGAGATGCTTTCAAAGGAACAGATTTAAGGATGAAAAAGAAAAAGCTCCCTTCATTTGCTCGTAAAATACAATTAAACAAAGGCAATTGTTCAACTAATTTAGTGTGAAGTTTGTGTATCTCGAGTTCCTCATTCTTCACTTTCCTATCACCAGAAATCACAGTTCAGGAGTGTCAATTTTCATTACAGCAAAACTTTATCATCATTACAGATTTTTTAAATGTGCTTTAATGAAGGGTTTGAAATCTTTTCAAAGTAATGATAAATAAAAATGACTGGGGCTGAATGTGTTACCAGTTGGTGCAATAAATCACTGTCTCTTCCTGCATGAGTCTCTTTCTCATGATCTAGAATATCATCAAAATGCTTTGATTGATTTACAGTTTAGTAACCCAGCCATCATCATCCATAATTCTACAATAAACCACACCACTTAATGTAGCTGTTACAGATGTTCAGAAGTTCATTCTGTGCCTTTCAGGAGGAGATATTGACACAGCAGCTGCAGACACCGAGATTAGGTGGGGAAGAAAAATTCGTCTCGGGCACAAGGAAACATCCCATTTTCCTCTAACAATACCCTGTCTTTAAAGCTGAAGGACATGCTGCCAACCTTGATACATCCAGTTTCAATTATTAAACACCAAATATCTATATGCACACAGCCACCCCCCTGCCAGCTGGCAGGAGTAACAAGCTGCCTGGCTTCTGTCTGAAACACATCATTTCCTGGGAAATCAAGACATTACCGAAAGCTCTATGCAACAAATCCATCAAAGGCTGTGCACTGAACAGCAGCTGATCCCAGGCCTTGCCAGCATGAAGAAGCCCAAATTCTGCATGTGGCACTGCCTCCAGTCAGCCCCAAGGAAACAATTGCTGGGGTTTTGCTCTTAACATAATCACCAGGGCCGGGCTGGGCTGAGCCCCACCAAGAGAGAGAGAGGGCTGCTCATTATGTTCTCTGCCCCACAGCACCACGGGAGACTGCATGGGCATCGTTATTCATTTTTCACAAATTACTGATCTGAAAACAGTAGGCTGATTCTGGGTTTGAGCTCCTTTTGCTTGAGCCTGGGAACAATGCAGCATTAGCTGGCCTGCAATTAACACTTTAATTATCACTGCTTCCTAAAGAAAAGGAGAACACGCAACATGCAAAGCACAAAGTGTGGATGTTTTATCCCAAACAGCAGAGTGCTCCTGCCAGCCTCAGCAGGCACTGTTCATTTGAAGCAGGCATGCAGACATACCCAACAGGAATTGTCAGAGTGATTCTGTCAGCTCACAGAAACAATTTCTCTCCTAAGTGAATCACCATGCCAAGGAAGCTAACAAAGACTGCAAAATTCATTAACTAAGCAGTGCTGGAAAGGGCTGCTCCAAATCCATCACGGATCTGGCCTGGCCAGGCAGCATCCTGTCTCTGACAGTGACCTGTCCCCGGCACTGCTGGGAGAAGGGCAAGGAACAGCAGAGCTATTTCCAACCACAGGAACCCTCTGGTTTCCCCTCAGCTGCACTCACAGGAAGCACAAATCAGCCTCGTGGTTTGGGACTTCAGATGGACATTTCAGTCTACAAAACTCCAGCAGCCTCAGGATTTCTCTGCTGGGTGATCCCACTTATGAAATACCTGGGATTTATGAAATATCAAGTGGGTATTTCACAGACAGCACCCAGCATTGTGAAAAAGGGATAGTTTGCCCTGACAAACCTTGGGCTCTCTTAAGGGTGCTTAATGGGATTCCTTGCCTTGTGGTTAGCAGGAGCACTTGTGAATATCAGAAAAGCAGCAATGTGTTGAATGTGATTTTAAAAATTTGATTTTTGATTAATTGATGCTTGAAAGACTTTTTAAAAAAATATTAAATAGAGGCCAACATTATTCCCTCACTGTCGCTGTTTCCCATAGAANATAGAATGAGGAGAAAGACTCTGAATTTTAAAAAATTAGAAGGTATTTATTTGTAATAATTTTTTATAGGATCTTCTGCTAATAGTTACTTGATTGGTAAAATGACATAATGTTGTTCTATTACTATTGGATGAGATAGAGTATATTTTGAAAATACACATCAGAAAATAATAAACTAAATTGAAAAACAGTACTTGTTATTTTGAGAACAAGAGATATAAAATTTTTATAAAATATTATAAATATTATATTTTTATAAAATAGTATAAATATTATATTTAATAAAATATTACAAAATTTTTAAAATTTAAAATTTTAATCCATTTTTTCCTGAGAACAAGAAATGCCTACAGAATTGCTCTCTTTGAAGGTAAACTGTTTTTCCTTGGGAAAATTCAGGCTTGGTGCTGGATCTCTCTAAGATCCACTGAATGTCAGCCCCACACCTCACCTCCCATGTGAAGGACCCCAGAAGGGTTCCAGCTGGCTGAAAGGCTCCCAAATTCCTCTGCAGATCACCCTAATGATGTGCTTAAAAGCGTATGCTGCATTTCCCAAAGCGCTGCTTTCTACTCGGAACAACCTTCTGCCAAAGAACGCCCAGAAGGTGCTCAGTGGGACCTGCTGGAGCCCGGCAATGTCCCCACAGCCAGCGCAGGGACACCTCGGCCGTGTCCCCATCCCACTAGATGGCACCTGCTGCCACTGGATGGCTCCGCAGGGAGGGACCGCTCCTGCCGCCAGCATCTCCCTTCCCCTGGCATTTGCCGTGTCTCACACTGTCAGTCCATTTAATTGCCGGGAATTGGGGAATTGGGAACTGGGGCTGCTTCCCCTCGGCCGGAGGCAGCGATGCCGCGTGCCCCGCTGGGGTCCCTCACGGGTCACCGCCCGGGTACCACCCGCGCCTCTCTGGGATGCGCCGCACACAGCATCCTCCTAGGGCAGCTCCCTGCTCCCGAGGCTCTGCCAGCTCCTGCCCCGGGAGTTTCCACGCTCAGTGCCACAGCTCCTCCCTGCTCACAGCGGTGCTGCCCTCTGGGGTGATGTGGCACCGAACACGCAGCACTGGGTTTGCCTCGGGAGGTTCCAGTTCTCTCCCTACTGAGCCTTTTGCTTAAGTCTCTGCTTCAGGCTTGACTGGGAAACACTACCTTTAGAACATCTACACAGGTGTTTTCTCCCTCACAAACTTAGGTCGCACGGAAGAGTTTTGCTGGCATAGCTGTACTGTGAAGAGTAAATAATAAAAGAACATTACCAGCCAAATAGCAATGCCAGCAAAAAGTCGTGGGTAGCAGTATCTATGTGGTTGTGAGTATGGCTTATTCTGTCCAGGGAAATGGGTTAAATTGTGGAGCAGAAGATCCTGGCCAGTGTGAGCTTCTTCCCAAAAAGGCTTTGTCAGCACAGCTCCACTGAAATAAGCACAGCCCGAGTGCAGGCATGTGCTCAGTCTCCCTGTAAAAACAATTATCACGGAGAAAAAATTCCTTGTGTTTGGTAAATTTTGAAGTAGGTGTGTGGCAATCCACATCCCTGGAGCATGCTGTGCTAAGTCTCTGCCCACTGGGAATCTGTTGGGCTGGGGCCATTAGCTCTTTCAGATACTCTGGCAAACTGCTGAGCTTGGAGAGGCTTTCAGGCACCACCAACCTGGGGTGAATAAGAGTTGGTGATCTTTTTATATGAGGCTCCATATCCCACAGCTTTGAGGCATTCAATCTCCTGCCTGTCTCTTCACATAACAATTTATCTTTTCTTTGAATATTTTGCCAATGGGAGCTGGAAGGGAGCAGGGCCATTGCAATTCGTTTCTTTCAATACTCTGGGGGATCTCAGCTTGGTGGATTGCACTTTTTTCATCCTAAAGAGAGGATGTGTGCAAAAGCAAGAGATCTGGAAAGCTTTCAGCATCACAGAACTGCCAGCACTGCTTCCTTTGTCTGCTCCATTTAACCTGGTGATGTTTTTTATCACCAGTTAGCTCAAACACTAGAAACACTCTAAGTCACCAGTGGGACACAAATATTGGGCTTCAAACTTCCCTGGTTAATCCTTCTGAAAGCTGGGCTGATGCTTGTGCATCTTGTTATTCTAGTCAGCCTAGAGACAAGTGCCAGAGCTGGCACGAAAGGTATGTGTGTATCAGAGGTGAATTCCACAGGCAAATCCCTCCCACTCTGCGCTCAGGCTTGGTGTACGTGTTACTTCATGTGTGTATTGCTCCTTCTGCCAGACACAACAAAGGCACAAGCAGTTGTGGAGAGGGACAGAAGGAGGACTGCTAATGCAGAAAATGAATAGTGAAATAATTAATACAGTAAAGATTCACAATGTTCACTCTGGGAAGGCAAGGTGTTCCTTCTGGAAAATTCCACGAAGGGAGGAAACGTAGTGAGAGATTNTTTTAAAAAATTAGAAGGTATTTATTTGTAATAATTTTTTATAGGATCTTCTGCTAATAGTTACTTGATTGGTAAAATGACATAATGTTGTTCTATTACTATTGGATGAGATAGAGTATATTTTGAAAATACACATCAGAAAATAATAAACTAAATNTTCTCTATATTCAAAAATTAAAAGGACTACCAGATGCAGTTACATTCATGATTAAAAGATCTAACAGAAGCGTATTTAAATTCATTAACTTAGTCCACACTCTCCTACCTCAGGAGACCAGCTGCTCCTGGAACACAGAGCACCAAAATACAAACTACATCCTGCTTGTATTTGATCAAAACCTTTCCAAAGTTCCAATGATCTGGCTGTTAAAATCTCTTAGGTGATAATNCGCGTGCCCCGCTGGGGTCCCTCACGGGTCACCGCCCGGGTACCACCCGCGCCTCTCTGGGATGCGCCGCACACAGCATCCTCCTAGGGCAGCTCCCTGCTCCCGAGGCTCTGCCAGCTCCTGCCCCGGGAGTTTCCACGCTCAGTGCCACAGCTCCTCCCTGCTCACAGCGGTGCTGCCCTCTGGGGTGATGTGGCACCGAACACGCAGCACTGGGTTTGCCTCGGGAGGTTCCAGTTCTCTCCCTACTGAGCCTTTTGCTTAAGTCTCTGCTTCAGGCTTGACTGGGAAACACTACCTTTAGAACATCTACACAGGTGTTTTCTCCCTCACAAACTTAGGTCGCACGGAAGAGTTTTGCTGGCATAGCTGTACTGTGAAGAGTAAATAATAAAAGAACATTACCAGCCAAATAGCAATGCCAGCAAAAAGTCGTGGGTAGCAGTATCTATGTGGTTGTGAGTATGGCTTATTCTGTCCAGGGAAATGGGTTAAATTGTGGAGCAGAAGATCCTGGCCAGTGTGAGCTTCTTCCCAAAAAGGCTTTGTCAGCACAGCTCCACTGAAATAAGCACAGCCCGAGTGCAGGCATGTGCTCAGTCTCCCTGTAAAAACAATTATCACGGAGAAAAAATTCCTTGTGTTTGGTAAATTTTGAAGTAGGTGTGTGGCAATCCACATCCCTGGAGCATGCTGTGCTAAGTCTCTGCCCACTGGGAATCTGTTGGGCTGGGGCCATTAGCTCTTTCAGATACTCTGGCAAACTGCTGAGCTTGGAGAGGCTTTCAGGCACCACCAACCTGGGGTGAATAAGAGTTGGTGATCTTTTTATATGAGGCTCCATATCCCACAGCTTTGAGGCATTCAATCTCCTGCCTGTCTCTTCACATAACAATTTATCTTTTCTTTGAATATTTTGCCAATGGGAGCTGGAAGGGAGCAGGGCCATTGCAATTCGTTTCTTTCAATACTCTGGGGGATCTCAGCTTGGTGGATTGCACTTTTTTCATCCTAAAGAGAGGATGTGTGCAAAAGCAAGAGATCTGGAAAGCTTTCAGCATCACAGAACTGCCAGCACTGCTTCCTTTGTCTGCTCCATTTAACCTGGTGATGTTTTTTATCACCAGTTAGCTCAAACACTAGAAACACTCTAAGTCACCAGTGGGACACAAATATTGGGCTTCAAACTTCCCTGGTTAATCCTTCTGAAAGCTGGGCTGATGCTTGTGCATCTTGTTATTCTAGTCAGCCTAGAGACAAGTGCCAGAGCTGGCACGAAAGGTATGTGTGTATCAGAGGTGAATTCCACAGGCAAATCCCTCCCACTCTGCGCTCAGGCTTGGTGTACGTGTTACTTCATGTGTGTATTGCTCCTTCTGCCAGACACAACAAAGGCACAAGCAGTTGTGGAGAGGGACAGAAGGAGGACTGCTAATGCAGAAAATGAATAGTGAAATAATTAATACAGTAAAGATTCACAATGTTCACTCTGGGAAGGCAAGGTGTTCCTTCTGGAAAATTCCACGAAGGGAGGAAACGTAGTGAGAGATTTGAAAATTATTAAAAAAAAAAAAAAGGAAAAGGAAATCCAATCACATTCTCTATATTCAAAAATTAAAAGGACTACCAGATGCAGTTACATTCATGATTAAAAGATCTAACAGAAGCGTATTTAAATTCATTAACTTAGTCCACACTCTCCTACCTCAGGAGACCAGCTGCTCCTGGAACACAGAGCACCAAAATACAAACTACATCCTGCTTGTATTTGATCAAAACCTTTCCAAAGTTCCAATGATCTGGCTGTTAAAATCTCTTAGGTGATAATTAGGCTCTTGGGGCAGCAAACATTGTTTGAGAAGGAAAATGCACAGTGGAAACATAAGTGATGGAGCTTGCTGCCTGTTGAGGCGTCAGTTATTCCACTGTATAAAAAAAGGCACCAAGGGCAAAATGAGACCATTTTCAAGCAGAGCCTCATTTTGCCTGTGTATAGCAGCAATCAGCAGATGGTTTACCTCTCTATAAACTGTTTACTTTAGGTTTTGCTCATTTCTTGTAACATGTGTTTTAAGCAAGAGATTCCAGCCCCTGCATACTGTGGCTCTCAAGCATGGCTGTCCTCTGGAATGCAGATGCTGCCTGGTTTTTCCATCACTGCCTGACAGACGTTTGGTAGCAGGTACCAGCTGGGGCTGAGCAGGTACTTCTCCCAGTTCCTGTCCTCTCCAGTCCTGGTCTCTCTGCTCAGGGCATGCTCCAGGGCCTCTGGATGAGGTCTGTTATCAAAGCATGCCCAGTAGTATTCTCTGTCTGTCCCAGGAGAACACTAAATTAACAGCAGAGGCACTGACTTACTTCCCTTCTGTTACTGCCACAGGACCCATTTCCCTCTGACGCGACAGGGAGAGGTTTAATTAAAGACAACTGGGAATTTCTGCAGTTTATGGCTGCATCCCACAGGTAGCTGGCCTTCTCAAGTCTCCCTCCAGGCGCCGTGCCTGGTTTTGGGCTCCTCCATCCTGCAGAGCTCACCTCCTCTGGATAACGACCCTTCCTTCTCAAGAGATCCTATAAATATTTCTGACAGCTGGAGCCTCTGCTGTCCTTCCTGCACAGTCTTCTGTAATCAAGGAACATCAAAGGACAGAATTGCTCTTTCAGACAAGACAGCCACGCCTGAGTCTCAGCTGTCAGTTCAGACAATTTCAGGACTCAATTTAGGATTTTCCTCTTGGCAGTTAGTTCTGATCCACGGCAGAGACCCCTGCACTATGGAAGAGGCTGCTCTCCTTCCTCTGGGAAGCAGAGAGTGCCCCTGGGAAGTTGCAGCATTGCTGAAGAGCTGTAAATCAGCTTGAAACCAGCAGATTTAGACTCCAGCCTTTGATGCCATGTGAAAGGCAGTTCCTCACTGTCTGCAAACGTACCTGGAGTGCCCAGCATCTTCCCAGATGGCCAAGGCAGCCCTGACCATGTGCACAGGAGCAGGGACACTTCCCTCTGTGTCTCTTTGCTCCAAGGAAGGCAGCAGAGATGTGGCTGCACCAGCAGTGCAATGTCCCACTCAACTTCAGTTCTCCTTTGCCACTGAAGGACTGGAGAGGTCTGTTTTATTCTGCTTCAAAAGTCAATGGAAGGCAGCTGAGCTGCCTTGAGAAAAGTCTGAAACCCAAGGATGATTCAGGTTTCAAAACCAGAGCTGCAGAATGTTCCCTGTGTGAGCACTAGCCTGGGAACAGGTCACAGGTGAGAGCATGGAGGGGGAGCTCCTGAGGGGCTGGAGGAAGACACTCCTGCCAGACTGATCCCATCCCTCTGTGAACACAGGGACAGGATTGATCAAACAAAGTGTAATTGTAACCAAAAGCAAGAAAATAGTGGGGAAAAAAATAGGGAAAAGCATGGGAAATTGCAGACACTCAACTTTAAATTCTAAAACTGTTTCTAGTAATTCAACTCCAGACACGTGATTCTGGATGTGTTTCTAAGTCTCATATATTTGTTCTGACTCAGAGGAACTCCATTTTTTCTTGTTATTTATGGGAACATGTATCATACATATTAGATTGTGTTTCAAATGCAAAGGAAGATTCCCCTTAGTGCTGTACTTTTGGGACAAGCCTTCATGCTGCTCCAAAAGTCCAAAAAGTCCATGCTCAAGTCCATTACAATGTGAGATCACTTTCCTGAATGGGAACCTGGAATTCAACCTGAATTGAGCTGAAGTTACTTAGAGCAAAACTTCAACGTATTTAATGCAACACCTGTGCTGTGCATATAACCTTGAAAATAATGATATTTGATTTTGTGAGGAATGTCCATGAAATCATGGATGTTTTCTCCTCTTTCTAGAGCATTCAGTCTCAGAGAAAATGGAGATTATTTGCACAGAAGAGCAAAATGCCAAAATGTTATCACCATGAACACACAGAACTTTCCAGAGGAGGCTTCTGGTGGCACTTAGAGAAACTGGGTGCCAAAGTCCCACACCCAGCACTATGTCCTGATCTCATCACCAGGGAGCCTCTAAAGCCTGCTCTGAGCCTTGAGACCGGGAACTGAAGGTGATGGATGGCAGATTTATGAATCACATTCCTATTTTTTTCAACACAAAGGACCTTCAATACCTTTTGCTACCCTTTCCCCTCACAAGAATGTCACCAGTTATCCTTGACAACTGATAGCTCCATATAAGCTTTTATCTGTCCCCAGTGAATACATGGAATTCCTTTAACCACAAACTCTCATCTGTCTAAGCCTTTAAGAGTAGCAAAATATTCTGGGAGAAAAAACTCAGAATGATCCAGACGACAGGATAGGGAGGATGAGGAAGGAAGACAAGAAAAGAGGAGCTTGAGTTGAATTGTGATTACATTTGTTAAGTTTAAATTTGATTAGATTTGTTAGATTAAATTTGTAAAGTTACATATTACATATCAGCCTTGAGTATGCCATCAGGTCAATCTGGTGGTAAAACAAAGGTTTCCCTTTTGAAGAGGGGAAATTAAAAATATTAGGCATTTTCTCTTTTAACACTATTGGTTCTTTTTGGGGTGAATATCTGGGTGAGGTTAGCTACACACATCATCATCCAAAAGCTTTACTTTAAAAAATGTATTTACTATAATCTGACCTTTTATTTTTCTTTCTGTGGTTTTCACAGGTCTTGCTTAAAAGCTGCATTGATTCCAAAGTGAGAAGCTGTGATGATGAATTTTTCAAATGATTACAATTAGCAGAGGTGAATTACAAACACAGCCAGCCTTGCTGCAGGCTGAGAGCTGAACACCTCAGAGGTTGACTGTCACTTTTAACTGACCGAACATGCCCATAACTCTGACAGAGAGCTGCTGTCATTACCAGTGTTTTTCTGGGCACCAGTGCTGACCTCTCTGTTCCTTCCTGTGCTTGGCCTTGCACTCAGCTCAAGCTTTTCCAGCCACCATTGCTTTGCTGAAATCTTTTTTCCCTGACTTAAGTCACAGCTAGTCTCTACATTCTTCTGCCAAGTTTTCATTCCATTAGGGCACAATCCAAAGCTCACTGAACTCAGAGGAAAGATCTGCACTGGCTCTTGGGGATTTTGGATCATACTTCACCTGCCTGTCTGCCAAAGGCTTTCCTTGAAGACAAAGCAAATGCTGTGTGTGAGTTCTCTTAGGAAATGGTGACAACTGCTAGGGGAGGACACATGAGGAAATGTGTGGGGAGAAGCCTGTGAGGAAATAAATGCAGCCTGATGGTGACCCATGCTGCAGTGACAAGGGCAGAGTTAAAAGAGAAAACCAGTAAAAACTGTGGAAGAGGGGCAGGAAAAAATGATTTCACCTATTAATATCCATTAATAGGATCATTATAACAATTGACCCTACAGTTATAACACTTGATCCTGCCTTTTATGCCCAAACTCTTATTTAGAAGAATAATCTCCAGGTAAAGCAGGAACTTGGAGCTCCGTGTTGTTTTAGTGCCTTCCTCAGAAAGGGACAGCTAGGAGCCCAGCAGGGCCCACCTCCCTGCAAAAAGGGCAGATATCTTTAACTGAGTGTGAGAAATGGGCTTCTAAAGAATTCTTAACACCTGACAGAAAGATCACACAGTCTTGTGTATGTAAACACTGAGATAAGGTGTGCTGGTTTAGGAAGGCCATGGAATAGAGATGGTATTGTTGGGAGAGAGAGATTGAATTAGAAATAAGTTTCAACAAGTTCTAAAATATGGTCTTGTAAAAAGACCAGATATTTTAGAGAATTGGAATTGTGAAAGATGTATTGTAGTAGAACTATGTGGAGAAAAATATAGGTGATTGGTGTTAGAAATAATAGTAGTATTGAGTGGCAAAAGCTAATGGGCTGAAAAACATTTATAAGGTATTGTAACCAGGAAATAGGTTGAAATAGGTTGAATAGGTTGCATACCAACAACTGAGGACATGTGGACCCTTGCCAATCCATGTACAAAGAAATCTTCTGAAAATCAGCTGGAGCTACTTTGCCTTCTGTATCCTCACCTGTGGGGCTGACATTCAGTGACTCTTAGAGAGATCCAGCACCAGGCCTGAATCTTCCCAAGGAAAATCATTTCACCTTGAAAGAGAACAGTTTTGTAGACATTTTATGTTCTCAAGAAAAGATTAATAGAAGTTTTGTAAACATCTCTTGTTCTCAAAATAACAAGTACTATTTTTCACTATTAAATAAATAAATATTTTATTTATTAATAAACTATTTTAGTTTATTATTTTCTTGTGTGTTTTCAAAATATCTCTATCTCATCCAATAGTAGTAAAAAATCATTGTGCCATTTAACCAATCAAGTAACTGTTAGCAAAATATCCTGTAAAAATAAATTATGGAAAATAAAACCTTTTAATTTTCTAGAATTCGGAGTCTTTTCTCCTCATTCTATACACCACAACAACACCCACCAGCTCCCTTAGGCCATGCCTACACCACCAGACCCAGGAACTCCTATGCAGGTGGGATAAGCAGCTTGCTCAGAGGTGCCCCAGCCACCCTGTGCTGTGTTTGCAGTGGGCTGCAGGAGAGCCCTGGGCTGCTCCTTGCTAGCAGGACAGAGGGGTCAGGGTATAAGGAATTGCCACAAAACACACAGATCTCATCCCCTGGACAGAAGCAGCAGCAAACATCCTTTGGAAGGATAACGTGAGGGGGAAAAAACCCAAAAACCATTGCCAAGCCTTGTTTAGGGAGCCAAACACTGTTTTCTCCCCAGAATTTTGTCTTTTTTGCCATTATCACAATGTCAGCCTTCTGTGCCCAGTTTGTCATCTGGGACTGTGATCTCACTGCCTTTGGCAGTGGGGGTCTCCCAGCTCTTCAGCAGCACCAAGAAAACCAAACCTCTCCCTTGCTAATTCCCTAGGAAGCTAGAAGGTAGAAAATAAAAGCCTTAGCAGAAACTTCCCTCAATTCAGTCTGTGCTCTCCCATGGGAACGCCGGTCTGCCAATCCCTTCTTGTGGCATTCACTGCCTAGGACTCCCACATGTCCATGCAAAGCGGGTTTTACACTGTTTGGGGCTGGTATTCTAAAGGCCAAAACATTCCTGAATTGCCAGAGTCATGCATTCAGAGCATTTGACTCCCTGGAAAACCACTGGACTGGCTGCAAAATTCCACCACATTAAGCTGACCTCATTCTGCTTAAGTCCAAGTCCTCTGGCAGGGGAGCCCAGGATGCTTCCAGCTCCAAGTCATTCCCTCCAGTAAGGACAGGAGAACTGTGGGAGCAGTCCCCTGCCAAAGCTGCTTCCCTCCCACAGCCATGCCTCTGCTCCTCAGCTCCATTTCTGTTAGCTGTGGCCCAGTTCTGCTCTATTTTAGGACTTCCAGAAGCTGTTAAAAACTAATATCCTCTCACTCCCTCCTTCTAGAAACTCATTTATCACTCTGCCTCCTGCACAGTTACAGTTCTCTCTCTCCTAGCTGGCAGTTTCTCTCCTGTGGTAGGAATTCTGGATGACCCCAAGGGGCTGTAAGCATAGGGATGCAGTGGACCAGACTACACAGAAGCAGGGCAAAGCAACTGGGACTGCTAGGCAGGGGGAATTGTGCTAATTAGAAGGAAAAGGGACAGTAAAGAGCTATAAACGAAAATGCAGAGGTCCTCAAGCAGAACCCCCCAACCCCAGCAGCAGCAGCAGAGTTCTCCGTGGTCTCTTACCCACAGAGCTATGAAATGCAGAGTTTAGTGATAAATTCACTCTCAGAGTGCAGTCACTGCCATCTCTGCTGACTTGCAGATGTGTCTCATGGTTAGCATTTTGAAGATAAGCAAACACTAACTGCAAGTAAGGCGTGGCACTAAGACCAGGCACCTGGAAAGGGAGTTAGTACAGGCCTAAAGGGAGCTTTTCAAACCCATGGAACTAATGAGACTCAGTGATTTCTACGTCAGCTACAGTGACTGAGCTCTTCCATACGCAGCTCAACCAAAATACCTTCTTACCTATGTGCATGAGCACCAGGAGGAACTCAGAGAGCCTCTTCCAGGGCAACTTCAAGGCTTTCTAAAGTTGGGTTCCAGTGAAGGAAATTATCATCTCCCTCCAAATCTAACAGGGGCTTTTTCTCACCACCAGCACGAGTCTTCATTCACTGATAACCCAGTGGCTCAAAATGTCACTGAAGCACAAAATGTGCTCAGGGGACTGTCATTTGGTATAAAACACTTGTGAGCCTGAAACTCAGTCCATCACCAACCTGCTCTGCCTCCAGGCACTATGGCACCTCCATGGCCACAGCCAAGGAACGTGTGGTACAGGCCCAGACAGGGCTGGAGGAGCTCCTGAATGCCTCTGAACCCAAATCAAAGTGGTAACTGGCACTAGTCCAGAGGCTGGCTGAGGTTTACAAGGGGTCAGGGGCTCCTGTGGGCCAAGAAAGCCCCAGGGCATCAGTGGCAGCGTGCAGAGAAAGCCACTGCAGCTCCCTGAGACTGCCAGTACAACCCCCCCAGGAGGAGCAGGGCTCCCCTCTGCTGAGTTCAGGGATCAATGCCCTGCTGTAAACCCCTGCCCTAGCACTGATCAGAGGCACTGAGTCACCTGGAAGGGCAGTGCAGGGTAAGATACTCTGCAGCCCAGCAGGTGCTGGGCCAGGGCATGATGGAGAGCACACTGATCACACACAGAGCCTCCCACCTCATCACTGCTCACTGTCTTGCTTTCAGACAATCAATATTCCTTCTGCTTTTTGTTCACATTCTCACACACAAAAAGAAAACAGGCAAAGCCAAATTTTCCCTGCTTCTCATCTCATTACTGAAATTTTCCCTGCAGCTCACTAATTTTGTTCCCTCTCAGGTATGAGCACTCCCAGAAGCAGGTTTCCAGCAGCAAATTAGTCAAGCTAAATTACTGGAAGTTTACCAACGGAAAAGGAAATAAAGACCTCAAACACCTTCTAGACTTTTCTCTCCCTCAAATCAGTAGCTTGTTTATCCAAATAATAATAAAGCAGGCAAAGGATGTAATTAATGTCAAGCGCAATTCTTTCCTGTTACTTTGTGGTACTAAAATCAAAACCAGAAATCCTGACCTTGAAACAACATACACACAAAAACACAAGAAAACTTTTATGTGTATGATTTTCTAATTTGGGAATGTCCATGTGCTATGTGAGCTGCTCAGCAAATTGAGCCAGGAAATACATTAACTGCAAGCTAATTTAGGGCAGACCTATTTTACCTCACGTTGGAAACTGTTCCACAAGGTTATTTCTCTGAAGCAAGGCAGAACGTTTTGGAGAGGAGGTTACCAACACGGAGAAGAGAGAAGGGAGGAGATTTGCACTGGGGGTTTTTGGCTAAAATGGAAAGGAAGCTATTTCTGGTGAAGTGGACTCTCCCACACACACGGTTAATGGATAAATTGTGTAAGAAAAATGTCTCCATCCTAAGGCAGTCCCAATTATGTTCTGCATTAACTGAAACATATGGGAACATTTCAGTATAAACAAAACCTGCACTGTATGAGCTTTTTTCTATGAGCTTTCCAGTTCATTTAACCCTTGATATGGTGCACATTAAGAACAGCCTTAGATTACTGGTGTAACGCTCTACTAAGTATTTTTTGGCTCAGATAATGCAGCAGTATCTGCAGCCTTTACATTGATAAACTGAAAGCCTACTTGGGGCTTTCAATCTCCTTCTTTGTGCCAGTTTTGCAGCTCAGGGAGGTGGATGTTACAGTGAGAGCACTAGGTTGAACAAAAGGCAATTTTTTGAATAGAAAGATGGCAACACCACAAAACCATCTGTGAGGAAAATGTTACTCACACCAGCTTGGCCTCCCAAATCACTGGTTTGCTTCTCGAAATGCTGCCACTGTGCAACTCCTGGATTCTCCTTCCCTTTCAGGACTGGGCCCATTCCCTTTCCTGCCGGGATTTCTGCTGGTTACAAGAGTGAACAGCAGGAGTTGTGGTGAACCAGGACAACTCAAACCTGTGCTGGAGCTCCTGCACCTCTGGGGTTCCAGAACACTGAGTCACTTGCTTCCCTTCTCGTCTCCTTGCTTTGCCTGCCAAGACCTGCCCTGCTGAAGTGATCAGCTGCCCCATCACTTTTTTCATCAGGTGCATGAGGAGCTATCAAGATCTAGACAATTTTCTGATGTTAACTAGTCTGCTTATACTTCAATGCTAATGTTTACTGTGTCAACTGGTTTACTTTTTCTCTTTGAGAGCTCACTGACATGGAATCAGTAAATGCATGTCCAATCTCTCATGTCCTCCTGACTGCTAAACCCAGCGAACACCAGCAGCTTGGTACAGCTCCAATGAAAACCTTTGGTTTTTTATTTTCATACCATGTGTGTGGCAGGAAAGAAAACTCACCAATGAAAGCAAAAAGGTCCTTCTGCCACGGAAAACAAGGGGAGATAGCTCTTCAGTATCAAGTGACACGCTGATTCTCATTTTCTGACCAAATCACTGTGAAACCAGGAACCTGTCCATCTCACTGTCATTCATAGCAAGTAAAACCACAAAAGATTATTGCAATTTTGACTTCTGAATTACAGGGGCCATTGGGTTCCCATGACTCTGCTTTTCCTTGAATTCAGTATGTATTCTTGAAATAATTTTATTTCAATTGAACAATTGTCAGCAGTGCTCAGCCTAGTACAGTCCAGTGAGTTTTCTGCAATCTTCAGCCCATGTTTGTCCAGCTTCATCTGTCTTTAGTCTATTAGTCTACTGCCAGCCTGCTGCTCTCTTTCCAGACTGCAAATCAATGGCCCTTTAGACTCTGGGTTGAACCCAACAAATTGTGGTCTAAAAGCTTCTTCTGGAGGCCTGGCTTCCAGTCTTTTTTTTTTTCCCACTAAATTTCCCAAAGAATCCTCCCTGATTTTTTTCCTGCCTTCTCCACCTGTGGGTACCAGAGCTGAAGAGGGTGAGTGAATGCTGCAGGGGATGTAGTCACAATTCCTGGCTGGACACTTGTTGTGTACCTGTAGAACCTCTCCAGAGGTACCAGACCCCACAAATATCCCCTGGACCCCTCGGGTGTTGTCAGGATGAGTGTCATGCTGTTGTTTGGCTATAAAAAGTGTTCATAAACTGATCTCATCTCAGCAAACAGACTGACCTTCTCCAAAAGTGTACAAATGAAGCAACCATAATGATGGAAATACTGACAGGGATATTCTGGACAAATTTCACATTCTGCTAGGCAGAGGAACAAGGATCTGAAATTGCTCAGGACTGAAAATGAGACGTTGCAGCATTTGGCTTCTGGATCAGGAATTCTAATCAGATGGAGGAGGGTAATGAACAAAACCTCATTATCATCTAGCAGCCACTAATGTGTGTCAGGAACGAGATGAATACAGGACTTTGCTGACTAGCAGCGGCAGCTCCTATTTTAGCAAGAGCTATGTTTGTGAGAAGGTCTGGAAAAATGAGCCAAAATTCTGAAGCCAAGTATTTATTGGGTACAAAATTCTTGCAAGATGGCAAGTGTGGGACAGCGACTTTATTTTCAGGTCACTTGTTTATAAACCAGACTAGAAAAAACAGTTACAGGGAAGCAGTTACTGCTCAGTTGTCTGTGTGTAAATCATTTACTCTCCAGTCCAGAGGGCAAACTCAGCGTGGAGGCCACGAGCAGCATTTCCCCAAACCCCAGATGTGCCCAGCTGCTCACACTGAGCCAGCTGGGAGGTGCAGCAGAGGCACCTTCTGAGGAACCCTGGGGCACAGCTCCTGTGCTGCTCCAAGTCAGGCAGCTCAGCAGCCCCTGGGCCCTTGCAAGGATCAGCTTTGATGATTTTAATTTGGCTGGCTGGGAGGAGGCAAGGTCAGTGTGCAGCTGTCCCCTGAGCTACAGTCTCATAAAGATAATTGCACTCTCACTTCTAGAGAGGACTTTCACTCCATAAACAAAGGGTTTTTTCAAAGCTCTGTGACACAAATGAGTGTGCCCATTCTCCCTCCAAGTGTGGACTGCTCTGGCAGTGCTGTGACACAGGCCAAGCCCCTCTCTCTCCCCTCCTCACTGTTTTACTGCCTCAGAGGTTTTCACTGTTTTTTTCCTAAATGTGTTTTTCTCTTTGGCTATTTTTTCTTTTCTACATGAAGTGCAAACCCAGTAATACTGAAGAAGATGACAACTGTCAGACCTAGAGTGTTCAAGTCAACGAAAATGCTGATGAAATTATTTTCCTTGCCCCTGATCTCCACTGCTGTCAGTTGTGGTGCTTTTCACACAGTTTGAGTTCACTTTCAAATGTGTCATCTTGGCCAAGGAGGGCTCTTTGGGCTCACAGTCACACCCAGACACCTCAAATCCCTGCAGGCAGAGCAGGCTGCTGCTAGGAGAAGCCTTGTGGGCTTACAGGCAGAATTCCCCAACTCCCACAGATACCCTTTGCACAAGCGTTAAGAGAGGAAGGGACCAGGCACTTCAGTGCCCTGCCACAGCCAGCTGTTGGCAGCAATGATAAACCAAGAAAAAGAGAGTCAGGAAAACTCTTGGCAGAAGAGTCCGGCTGCAAAATTTGCAGCAGAGGACGAGAGACCAGAGGCAATCAGAGAGAGAGCTCATGTGGCCTGAATAACTCTGCTGGAGCACTGGGACAGGCTTGGGAAGGGGAGCAGAATTTTTTCTGGGTATCAAAAATGTTGTAAGATTCTTCTATTCTTCTCATAACCTTTTCTCTATAGCTGTTAGTTAAACTTCCTTGATGACCTTCTCCATTCTGTTGGAAGCATGGTGTAAATCACAGACACAAAATCCCACAGAGTTCTGCATGAGCAAGCATTTCCACAAGTCACTCCCTAGGTAACTGGGGATATTAAGAAGTTAAATCCTTCAAACTACTGTTGCAAGCAGCAGCACTTGACATGGTAACCCCAGCCTGGAATAATCCTGGACTCTGATCTAGTCAAGCATCCTTGTCTAATAACCGCCCCCGGCTGTCAGGCTGCAAACCTTGGGAAATAAAGCAGCATCACAATACAAAAAAAATCTTACTTGTGTCATTCCTGGCTAAGAACCTGCTCACCTTGAGCTGCTAGGTTAAACAGGCAGGTCTGAAGAGCTGGAGGTATGGACAGCCAGACAAATCAGAGTGCGGTTTGTCTCTGAGTGGAAGCAATTCCTGCTCTCAGCACTCTGGTTTCAGAGTCACAGCTGCCCTGAAAGCTGTGCTGCTGCTCGCTGAGGGGGCTCTGCTGAAGGTGGGAAGCTGGCTCTGCCAGGATTCACATCCACAGCCTGGTTCTGAGGGAAATGTAGAGGATTCTTTTCTGGAGCAGGCACAGGAAATCCCTGGATGGTGACATTTGGCACTGGGGTCAGGAGAGGCTGTTCCCTGCAGGTCTTGGGGCACACAGCCCTTTCTGGAAGCCAGCACGCTCGTGGGGACAAGCGCAGGATAAGCAAGAGCCTCCAAAGCAGAGTGATGGCACACATCAAATGGTCCCTAGAGAGCACAGGAAAGCTTCAGCAGCTCGGAAAATAAACAATGAAAAATGAGGAATTTGGAGGAAATTAATAAATAAACTGAGGGCACGCTCAAGGACAGACAAGAATTCATGACAACTGGCCCTACTTCCTATGGGGAGTGTGGAGTGTGTTTCCCTGATGGTGCTGTTCCTCTCTAAAACCCACCATGGGCAGATTAAACACCCTTTGAGAGCATCCCCAGCCCTGCCAGCCTGTGTAGGATGTGTCTCACTGCCAGGCAGGGATTGCTGAGTGCCAAAGTTGGGCAAGACCAGACCCAGGGACCCTCAGAGAGAGAGATCCAGGACACCCCTTGGTGCTCCCATCCTGCTTCATCCTCATGCTGAGTCCAGGACAGCACAGAAAAAACACAAAAGAGCCTTTGAGGGTCATTTAGCACGTGACAGGTGTAACATTCAGAGCTGCTCAGAGTCCTTCCTTTTGCTTTTCAACAGTGGCTGCAGCTCAAGGAGACCCTTACAAATTCTTTTTTGTGCACAGTGCTAAGAGCTGCAGCTATGCACACCCGCTGCTGGACAGCATCTAGGAGTGTCAGCAACAGTCCCAGGGTTAAGTCCCTTCCCTTCTGACTGCCAACAATAGCCTAAAGCTCCCCAGGAAAGCCTTTGTTCCAAATCCCCTACAATGGAGCCCAGCGAGACCCCAGGGCACCCCACAGTGATAATCCAGCCACATGCAAATTGTCTGAGGGCCTGTGAATTAACATTTGCAGCGACTGGGTAAGTAAAAAGTTTCCTCTCAGCCATTTTTTGGCTCTGCAACACTCATCAGAGCCTTGAGCACACCTACAGCAGCCACCACAGGGTAAGGTTTATTATGGCCTTTTATTCTGTGCTCACACTTTGGTAGAGATCCAGCACACAATTCCTCTACTCCTACCAGGTTTTTCTGCTCTTCTGTCAATTAACTTTCTCATAAACACACATCCCACCTCAAAGCCCATTTTTATGGAGAACCCCCAACATTTCTAACAAGTTTTTAGTCTCTGCTGGGCACAAACAACCATCTCCTCAACAAAACCCAGGAACCCTCATATAGCTGATTTAATTTCTTGTGACACACTCGCAGTTTCTGTCATTCTGCCTCTGGTGCTGGCATCCAGCCACAGTGGTGAGTCACTGAAAATTCCATTTCAAGGGTTAAATTTACATGTTTTACATAATGAGTACACACATTTTCCAGTTCCTACTAATTAAATTCATTGAGTCTTCTGTGACTTCACTGTCACTATGTAAATGAAGGCAACCTCACATTGTGGAGAGAGGCACAAGGCTGCTGGTCCAGCCCTCTGGCAGTCAGGCTGTGGAACACAGCCAGCCCTTTGCAGCGTGGTGGAGATGACCCACACACAACAGCACTTACTTCTGGACCTCTGGGAAGTGGGGGAAATATAAAGTTTGGAAAAATAATAGTATTTTCCAAATCTGTCATAGACCAGGACTATCTCTGCACAAGCTGGGAAGCGTCAGGACTTCACTATCTGCCACTTGCTGGCTGCATATAAAAGTGCTCACTAAAATAAAATTTCTTACTGCAGTTTCTGTTGCTTGTCTTCAGTGGAATACTGTGCTTGGAAATTGTCAGAAAATACACAGTCCTGCCTCCCAACATCTGCACATTTCTAAATTTCTCCTGCAAAACATTATCTTTCCTAAGTGTCCTGGTTCTGGAGGAACACTGAAAAGGCATAAAAAGGCAGCAAGCTCTGCTTGACAGGCTTGGAGATATTTCACCTCAGCCTCTGGCAGATTCCCAAGTGGCAGAAAATGCAGAGTGAACCAAAGACACACTTGTAAGAGAGCAATGGACAGAAAACAGGGCCAGCTTTCAGGGACAGACAATGGCCCTGCCTGTCTCTGGACACCTCTCTGTCTCTCTCCTGTTCTTGACTGGCACCCCCTCTCTCTATTGTCATTTAAACAGGCTGATGTCTGTGATATTTAAATTACTGAGCCACCTCAGACAGTCCCAGTTCTCTGGAACTCCTGTGAGAGGGGGAACAGCAAGTGGCTGTGTCCTGCTCCTGCAGTCCTGGGCAGGTTTGCTGTTCCAGGGCTGCTCTGATGCTCCCTCTGAGCTGGCAGAGCTGGGTGGCAGCAGGTGACAAAGCCCAGCTGGCACAGTGTACCGTGCCCACCCTGCTGGGGGGTTGCCCAGGACATCCCAGCCTCCTCTGTTGGGTGCATCCCTATTTCAGACAATGGTTAGTGAAGACAAAATAGAAAATGTTCTTCTTAACTGGAGTTCTTGCACTCCAAACAGCCTCCCTGCCAACCAAAGAGCTTTCAAGTTTTACTTCTGTACCTCTGAAACATGTATAACACTGACTGAGGAAATAATAATCTTACCTTTAAAGTAATGGAGCAGACAGGATCACACAGAGATATCAAAGCCACCAAAAGACAAATCCAGGTCAAATGGGAAAAGGAAAAGAAAAAGAGAGAGAAAAATACACAGTTACATTTGTATCTCACTATGAGCACACCAGCTAAGCAGGAAAAAAAAAAGAAAGAGACATTTTAATTCAATTTAGTTTGCTTTCTCTGACAAAGTAAAAACAATGGGGCAAATGAAATAGGGTCACACAAAGCGCTTTTGTCTGTGGATAAAGATTTCAAAGGTTTATGCAAATCATCTTTTACCAGCATTCCTTCATGACACTACCATGTCATCAAAGGAGTAACAGGGAGATATTTTCAAAAATGAAGTTGAACCCAAACACACCAGAACCATTCCACCAAAGCCCTGGGTGCAGGGAGAGGGAGAAGGAGGGGATGGATGGATGGACCTGTCTGCACACACCGGGCAGCACCGAGCCCTTGGCAGAGCTCCAGCTCCCAGGGTACCAGCCCAGCCCAGTGCATCTGCAGCTACCCCAGAGCCCAGGCAGAGCTCTGACATCCAGCCCTTCTCCTCCACCAGCAGGCTACTTCCAGCAGAAATAAAGGACAAGGCTTTGGAGACCTGTTAGCACACAACAAAAATCCATAAAACAACACAAGTTTGGTGCAATGAAGGTGCAGAAAGGGGAGGGGAAGGATTACTTGCAAGAAAAGAAACAAAGACTGTTTTAAGCCAGAAAATCTGTGAATTTCCTGGGGAATTTATCAGACTGAAAGGTCTCCAGTATTACCGAAGGAAGCTCAAGTCCTTTAACTGCCTCATCATCAGTGCTCCAACACTGTGAGGTAAAAGGTTTGACAGGAGTGTCTGTGAATAAAGGAAAAAACCCAAGCAAATGGGAAATTCTTTCTCACAACACCTCTGTCCACCCCATAATGCCTGTATATAAACATAATGAATTTGGCATGGCATGTTTGAATTATTTTTATTATTTTTTTTCATTTTCAGAGATTATAAAATTTAGATTTTTTTTTAATATTCCTAAAAGGAACTTTTTCTGGGAAAGCAAAATCAACCTGGCTTGAATATTAAAAGACTTTTAAGTGTTTCTATTTTTTCTACTTGAGCTGCAATGCTTGACCCTAAATGGCAAACAGCTAAAGAGTTGTTCCTCCAGAGAAATTAAGGTCATAATATAAGGAAAAAAAGATTACAGACGAACAGAGAAAACAACTGTAAATGTGCTGGGGTAGTACAGCAAATGTGTCTGCCATGGTGGCTGCAGGAAGACATGCATTCCCAGTCTCAAGCTGCACCAAGGGAAATACAGGTTGGATATTAGGAAAAAGTTTTTCATTGAAAGAGTGATAAAGTTCTGGAATGGCTGCCCGAGGAGGTGGTGGAGTCACCATCCCTGGGTGTGTTTAAAACAGCCTGGATGTGGCACTGGGTGCCAGGGTTTAGTTGAGATGTTGGGGCTGGGTTGGACTCAGTGATCTTGAAGCTCTCTTCCAACCCAGTGATTCTGTGAATTCTGTGATTCTGTGATTCTATGAATTCTGTGATTCTATAATTCTGTGATTCTGTGAATTCTCTGATTCTGTGAATTCTGTGATTCTATAATTCTGTGATTCTGTGAATTCTGTGTGAATCCCAGCCCCAGAGGGAAGTAAGGAGACCCTTGGTGCAGCTGGGTCAGGTTGCTGATTGCTGTGACCATCCCAACGTGCTGTGCCTGGCTCCCAGGGCAGGAATAAAGCCCCTGAGCCTCCTCTCCTCCCCTGGGCCCCAGCTGAGTGCTGGGAGCCCCCTGCAGCCAGGCTCAGGTGTGGGGAGCAGCAGAGGAGGCTCAGAGGTGATGCTCCCCTCACTCAGTGTGAGGCTGTCAGCAGAGCCAGGGCTTTGTGCCAAAGCATTTCTGCCAGAGTATTCTTCCATCCACCTTTTTCTGTTCATGAGAAAAGACAGGAGGAAATGAAATCTTGGATAAAGTCACCGTGCTGAAGGACCCAACAGGTGGAGAGTGCAGAGCTCTAAATGAATTCCAGTCATGATCTCACCCCTCAGTAACCACTGAGCAAAGATGAATGGGGAATGAGCAAGGGCACGGGTAATGAGACATCCATTCCATACAGTCACAGAAGGAAGTGGGAACATGAACTGTGTCTGACTTTCACCCCCAAACCCCAAAACTTTCACCTTCACAGGCTGGCTGTTATTGCTCTACACTCATCCATGTACTGAATTCACTCAGGGGATTCAATCTTTGAGGAGGATGCAGTGAGAATGGAGGAAAGAGGTTCAAAAAACCCACAGCAATTGTTGGAGCGAGCCCTGTAAGGCAGGGGAAGCCAAAGGGTCTGGAGTTTGGGCAGAGAGTTGGTCTGAGAGCTCCTCCCTCCCACTGAGATCTGTCCCAGGGGCTTTCTTGTCTCTGGCTGAGGGAAAACCAGTCTGAAAGGGATGGGGGGGGTTGTAAGAACTTCTTTCACAAGATTATTTATCTCTCCTTCTGTCTCAGCAGAGCCCTGTAGCTCAGCTTCCCCATGAGGAGCTGGAATGAGCATGGAGCACATGTCTTCTGCCGTGGGGCCTGGAACAGAGCACAGGAACCAAGGACATTCACTCTCTCCAAGACACTCTGGTGCCTGGAGGTACAATATTGAGGCTGCACTGCAGAATCAGCAGAAGCTAACTCCACAAAAAGATCCCATTTTCTAGGTGAACATGTAATGTTTTGTATCTCTCCAGCTTTGCTTCCAGTTGTGGAGAATGCTGCACTATTGAAAGATTACCCATAAAATGGAATTACTAGTCTTTATTCCCAGGCCAAGCACTAAATGAGCTCTGTGAACACGGATGCTTATCAAGGCAACAACAGGTGTGACAACACCTTGACACTGCAGAGCTTCTCCTGCTGCAGGCTCAGAGGAACCTCGATACAACATCCATAGAAACACCCTGCAGGATCCTTGAGAAACTGGCAAAGACTAAGGATTCCTAAAGGCAGGCAGGAGAGTGAAGCCCAGGAGAGCTGTAATTAAAGGTACCAGGAGGTGGAAGCACATCCAGCAGCAAAGGGCAGCCAGGCTGTGGCAAGGGGCTCAGGAAGGAGGGAAGGGTGAGACATGGTGGCAGCTGAAGTCTGGCACTGTGAGCACCCTGCTGCCTGTGTCCCCACCACATCCAGCTTCCTCTGGCTGCTGCCACCTCTGTGGCCATGGCCAGCGCAGGCTGGGGAGCCAGGAGTCCCTGGGACAGGCGTGCTGCTCTCAGTGCACCCTTGCTGCTGTCTGGATCACCCCTACCAGCTGTGAAGGAGAGGGAAACAATAATCCTTGCCATGATGGAGCTCAGTTCAGGCTGTATTTTAAGCATGATCACTGTTCCTCTGGTGCTGCCACAGCAGCCAGCACAGCTATTTATACCCCAGCCTTGATCCCGAGGGCGCTGCAGCACGGCCATAAAGACCGCAGAGGTATCAAAGGGATTTGTAACTTTATTTTATCTCAAATGGCATGGTACTGATGGAAATATGCTCTGTTACTGGAGATGAGCTGAAGATAATGTGGTTTGTAGGGAATTGGACATGCACTCTGTCTCCAGCCCTTGCTCTGAAAGAAGAAAGCATTGCTCTCTGCTGCACTTCACTCCCTGCTGAGCCCAGGGCAGATTCCAGTCATTCCAGACAGTTTTAAGGGTCTAAGATACAAGCACATCAAAACTCAGATTTCCTTTTAATTTATTTCCTTTTATCTCCTGCTGATGGGCCCAATGTCTCCTATCTGCAAAAATAAGAGCATCACCCACTAAATCTCTTTCCTGAGGTCAACATGAGAGCACAGAACAATTGTCTAGGGAGAGCAAGATTACTTGCTTAATTCAAAACCACTTTTTTCTCATTAGCTGGCAGAGAAAGGGAAGGGAGTAGGAAAATCAATAAATATAATAATAATCGCATAGGAAACAGTTGAAGTTAAATAAATTAAGTTTAGTAATGATTTTTAATTACAAGGGCTTTCATTTCACTTTTCAAATGGATCTTGAAAACCTTGTCCTTGGAAGCCTCACTGTATTTATGAAACAATGAATAATTCAACACAGCTGCAGTTGACACTTTACACACCACTGATGGTAATAGCATTGCTGTGATCAATCTGCAGAATGCCTTCCTTTAAAGTTCCCACATCTGGCTGTTAACACAGCTCTGACTCACAATGCCTTTCGCAGTCCCTAATTTTGTGAAGACATGCACGGAAGCAGAACTGAACCACTTCCTAAGCTTCTGCATGCCAGCTTACAAAGGCTGGATTGCTCCAGGAGACATCTCATTCAGGGCTGGAGTCGGAAGCATGAAAGAGTGTCTTGGAAATGACAGCAGGACGGGTCCTGGTTCCTGGCTTTGGGCAGGGAGAGGAGAATGCTCAAGAATGTGCCTGCGGGACAAAACCGCTCCCATGTGCCCTGGCACGCTGGCTGAACAACCAGAGTTCTGTCTCTCTCCCAGGAGAATAATTACTGGAATCTTCCAAATGGCAAACTGTTCTTAAGGTCTGAAGAGGAGAGCAAAGCAAGAGAAGCTCCCTGCTCGATTATTGTAGCAGAAGCCTGCCCCAGCCCCTTCTCCTGCAGCACCCCTCCAGCACCAAGGCACTGAAGCACTGTGGGTCTGTACTCAGCAAGGAGCAAGCTGCACACGGCTGAAGTGAGCCTTTCACAGACTGCTGGCACTGTCAGCAAGCTGCCAGGGATGCACAAATTCTTAAACATTAAAAAACACCAACGAGAAAGCAACCTCCAAGCAACAAACAACAAAGACATTGAGATTTCTGAAGGAAGTTTTCCCATGAGTGACAGAGCTCTCAGTGTGTTTCATGACAGTAAGACAGGATACAGCTTTAAAGTTCTGCCTTAGCCAGAGCCAAGCAATGACTTGAGAGTGTATTGTCTGTACTTTGTGCTTTTGTTTTGAAGCAACCACAAAATTACTAAGAAATTGTGTCATGTTGCATATTAATCCAGGTTTTCAGATGGTGGACTCAACTCAGTTGGAGGGACAGCTTTGAATAATTTATGCACTTTATTTTGTGGGCATTTGGAAAGTGAGGAGTTTACAGATGCAGAGGGTGCTCTGTGAACAGCCATGTGGTTGAATAACTTCATTCACATGCTGTGACTCACTGCCAAGCTCATGTTGCAAAATTCATTTTGACTGGCTGGATTGGGGTGCCTTGCCATAGACATGGTGGGGGGAAATAGGGTGTGACTGTATTTCCTGGGGTTCAGAAAACTATTGACAGCTTATTGAAAAAACTCTGGTTTTCTTCTCATTCCCCTTTGGAAGAATGCCTGGCTCTGGATGTCGTTTGCCATGAGCAGCACCAGCAGCAGTGCAGTCTGTACAGCACTCTGTGAGTCACTTCCATAACCACATCCCACAAGGAACAGGTGAGCAGGAGTTCAGATTTCTTTCAGAACCCACTTGTGGGAAATCCCACAAGCCTTCAATTTTGCTGAAATTCAGTCACTCATTCCTTTCAACTCACTTTCTTGACAACTGATTAGAAAGGCCCTTCAAAACAACTTGTACACTTAACTTTCAATCAAAATTTTAAATGACATCTAGAGCACACTTAGGAAATATTCAAACAGTAATGGCCTTTTCATTTGGGGCTAATCCTAGGGAGAAGCCTTAGGTCTCTCGGGAGATTTCAGGTTTTACTGATCTTTTGACAATTTAGACATTTCAACGTAATTCCTAAAAACCACTTTGGATGCTTGTGCTCTCATTTACCTGTCAAACCCAACAAAGAAGTAGTGCTAAAGCTTACCAGACAGCTTTAAAAAAATATCCTGAACACCTATAGGAGAGAAATGTGTGCTGAGAGCCTTTTAGGCACGCTAGAGGCAGATGAGAAGAATGGGCTTTGTGTAGTGGCATCTATCAAGAGTTCCTGAGGCAGACTCAGAGGTTTCTGCAATTCTTCCCTGTGTCAGAGGCATCTACTGACACAGAGAGAGGAGAGATTTGCCTTTGGATCCTTCCAACACTGGACCACCAACTCCAGCAGGGCAGCAAGAGGAAGAACAAACTGTTCTCCTCACAAAGATTTGGGATTTAACTGCTTCTGTCACTTTTTGTCTCATGCTAGCAAAACGGGATTTCCTCTGTTACAGGGTGTGAATACAGCATCGGTCCTAAGGTTTGGTACATAACTGTCAGAAAAGGCTGGAAATGCTCTATTTTCCTTCCAAAATTAAAAAAGAAACAAGAAAAGGACCAAGAAAGGGGGATTTAAGAATGAATACTGCTTTCGGTGGTGGCCTTCCTGTGTGAAGTCCCTGGTAAACTCCAGGGAATGCTCACCTGAAAAATTCTGTCATCACCTGGGGATCTTATTGTAACAGTTTGGCCAGAAAGTGCCCATGAAACCTATCTGAAATGCTAATAAAGGAACAACTCTGCAGCAAGCCTTGCATGCTGAAGATGCCATGTCAGTTTTGGTGCAGCTCCCCTCGAGGGCCAACCCAGCAGCCTCTCCCAGGCAGGGTTTGAGCCCTGCAAAATGTGTAATTCCATTGCTAAATTATCTACCCTGGGCACAGAGCTGACATCCTGCTGTGTTTAGACAAGCATGTATTTAAGCAAACCTTAGTAACACATCCATGAAGTCTCCGAGACAAAGCTCTGAGGTGCTGGGAAAGCTCAAGCGCTGCATCACTTACAAAGTGAACACTCACTTCACAGGAGCACAAACTTCTGTAAAATTGCCTTCAGATGAAAACAGAGTTCTGAAAAACTACTGCTTGGGAGGCAAGCTTCGGTTCTGCAGCACCAGCTTCTCCGTAGCCTGATTTTTCTTCGCCAAAGAAAACAAAAAGCAGAAAAATCTTGACAGAACGGATTTTGTTTTGTTTCTTTTTTCTCTTTCTTTCAAAGGAATCGCTGATGTCAAAAAATGTCAAAACACAATTAAGGAGGCCTTTCCTCCCCTTCTGTATCCTTTCTGATGGTATTAAATCATTACTTTCCAAATTAGTTTCAGAATGATGATAAATCAATGGGATAAAAAAGAATACCACCAGATAGAGGGCTGACAGGGCTAAGATTGCTTGAGCCTCCTGTGCTCTGATTCTGGCAGGTCTTCCACACGTGCTCTGGCCTCTTCCTGAGAGGAGATGGACTGTTCACTGGGGATCTCATGGAATTTTGTTGTTTCAGCAGAGCACATCATTGTTGTTGTGGTGTACAGAATGAGGAGAAAAGACTCCAAATTCCAGAAAATCAGAAGGTTTTATTTTTAACAATCTATTATTTTTTTATAGGGTCTTTTTTTGAGAGTTATTTGATTGGTTAAATGACACAATGTTTTTCTACCACTATTGGATGAGACAGAGAGAGCGTATTTTGAAAACATACACAAGAAAATAACAAGCCAAAATGAAAACAACACCTGTTATTTTGAGAACAAGAGATGTTTACAAAACTTCTATCAATCTTTTCCTGAGAATATGAAATGCCTACAAAACTGTTCTCTTTAAAGGTAAAATGATTTTCCTTGGGAAAGTTCAGGTTTGGTGCTGGATCTCTCTAAGATTCACTAAGTGTCAGCCCCACACATCATTACACAAGCTGTATGAACGCTGAAGCAATCCACACACAGCAAACCTGATACTACAAACCCCTTTTACTCTGAGAAACAGAATGACAGACATTGTCTTTGAGAGGATTCTGCAGCTTTCAGGTAGCACCAGTGCAGCCAAGATCAAACACAAACCTCACTCACTGCAGTGTCTGACCTTTGCCTTTTGGCAGGACTCTGACAGCAGCCACCACCACAGGGAGCTCTGCCGCACAACAGAGTTTCAAGAAAAGCTAAAATAAATAAGTAGGTTTCTGACAAGAATTTGGGTTCAGCATCATCATTGGGAGTCAGGCCAAACCATTCTGCACCACACCTGAGTGAGACAAAATGAAGCTGGCTTCCACCTACTTTTGTTCTTCTCACCTGCAAGCTAAAGCTCCTGCAGACAGCTGCAGTGAGCACCCACTGAAGGGATTAATTTGTGGCAGGCAGGAATTCAGCACTGAGCTGCTCTCCTGCTATCCTCCTTTCCCCACCTGGAATGTCCCTGCAGCACATCCTCTGGGCCAGCAGAGCTTGTCACATCTCCTGCACCTCCCTGGGCTGGCAGCAGTTGAAACTGGAACTTCACACATCTTATAAAGCAAGCACCTAGTCCATCCAGAGTGCCACATAAACCAAATAATCACTTCACTTTGTCTTCTGTTCTTAAGTGGAAATGTTAGGGAGAGAATGGGGGAGAAATAAGGCTGTTTTTCTACCACAATCCAAACTGCCTAGGTCTGCAGGGTGGCATGTGGCTTTCTCTTTGGGAGTCTTCAACACCTGCAGCTCCATGACTCCCAAAGGCATTAGCCCCCTTCCATGTCCCTGTCTCTGCAATCCTAAAGGAGAGGAACCTGCCAAAGACAGAGCAAAGTGTGCAGCTGGAGGGGAGAGGGGCAGAAGAGCACCCCCCAAACTGCCTGCCCTGCTGCTGCTGCCCGTGGGCTCACAGGGACAGAGCTGAGCTTGCAGTACAGGTGATGGCTGCACTTGCTGCTGCTAACAGATTTGCAATTAAGGAGCTTTGTCACTCAGCTCTCAAAACCTCCTAATTTAGCAGATCAGGGAATAGATAAAATCTGATCAGCTGGATGGGTCTGCCCATACCACTGGGACAGTGGTGCCTGAGCAGGAACCGAGTTTTTCCCCTCAGATTACTCAACTGCAGATTTCATTGAGAGTTTAAGCAGATCAGATTCCCCCACTGTCTTCTCTTTGCACATTCAAGTAAAGCAGTCCCAGGCCAAGCATGGGATGAGTTAGGAGCCTCCACCTACAGACACATCTGCACACAGCCCTAGCCTTTACTGTACTGAAAGTCCCAACTTTTAAAAAGGTTCCTTCTGCTCCATCAGGGGAGTCCAAGGTGAAAGTGCAATTTCAGCAGCTGAGATATAAGAAAGAACTCTACAGTGGTACTACTTAAAAAGCCTCCAATGAAAAATGCTGCTATAAACACACATACTAGTTGCTGATTCTTGTGTGTATATCAACTAATGCAACTCAGTTTGCTGAAACTCAATGTAACTCCCCTCTGTGTACAATATATAATGATACAAACACTACTTCTTACAGGTGAACTCAGTGTAGACAATAATTAACCAAATATATACATTTCTATATTGAAAATTTTTTATATTCATATACATTTATATGTTTATATATTTACCTCCCATCCCTCATTTGTAAAATACTTGTGAATGTAATTTTGGTTTATGGATCACTTGCAGCTGTTTTATTCACAGCAAAAGAAAGGAGACAGAAGAAATCCCCTGGCAGGACAAGGTGACAGAGCAGTGACATGCAGCACAGAGTTTCTTCAAGTTCCTTCTTTAGACAGTTCAGCTGCCAGTGCTGAAACTCTTGCCCATCTCCTGAGCTCCAGCCCAGCCTCAACCAACACTCCCAGCATCTCTCTTTTCCATGAAGAAGGCAGGAGCTTGCTCAGAATGGAAAACCTCTGTGCTGAAGATTTCAGATAAATCCAAAAGGCAGGGAATAGATTGGCCTGCTGAGGCAACAAGGCAAAGTCTGGGGTATGTCCTGACAATGTGAATGACATCTGATGAAGTGACAAAGCCCAGGCAGAATTTCCAAAAACCTCTCATGGGTCAATTTTTTGGCAGTTACATCACTAACTGGTTCAGATAAGAAAAGATAAAGAAAAAGAGAAGATTAAATAGATAAAAAAGAAAGATAAATAGATAAATAAGAAAGATAAAATTAAATAATTTTCAGAGACAGAAGAGATGGACAGAGGGACAGAGGGATGTGCTGAAATGTGCTTAACCACTCAGAGAATTCAGGATTTGGCATCTATTGTCATCGACTGTTCTGGGATCTGCAACTGCATTCTTCCCTCTCTGACAAACCATGGCCACTTTATGCTCTATTCCAGCTCAGGATTCTTTCAGGCAGAAGAGGCTCAGAGACAGCCACTCTCCATGTGCTGTGGGACTGGCAGCTAGCCCTGAGAGCTGCGGGTTTACACTCCTGCTGCGCCATGCAGAGCAGCAGAGGTGGCCAACACACACCCCAGGAGAAGAGAGAGAAAGGCTGAGGATTTGCAGAAGACATTTTGAGGTAATTGAGGGTGTACATATAAAAATTAAACCATGTACGAGTGAGGCTCTGCCCAGAGCTGAAGCAGAAAGCAATAACAGCAAGAAAAGGTCAAAGCTACCCTGTGCTGCATGACCTCATTTAGAATCATGTTTTCTTATGCACCAGAAAATACTGATCCTGCAAGGGACTCCCAAACCCACATTCCTGAAGAACTTCACATTTTTCTGCTACAGGGCTTGTTTCCATTTGTCCCTTTCTGTCCCTCTGCAGTGGGCAGGGAGAGGAGAGGAGTGTGCTGCATTACATCTTTTTCTTTTCCTCAGAGACACTTCTGGGGCTAGTGAATGACGACAGCAAAAATATATGGAGAGGAAGAGTGATCTGTTGGCACTAAATGATGAATTTTCTGGCAAGTTTTGATGAAAAGTAATGAGAAATACATGCAGCCATGGTCATATCAGCCAGTATTGACTCTCTTGGACTAGTTACCAGAGGAAATCATGCCCTGGAATGCAGGCTGCTCTGCCAGAAGCATTATTTCTTTCTGGAATTCGGTTTTTCAACCCAAGAAACAACTACTTTCTGTCTAAACTGAAAATACCAGACAAGAATGTCACATTTTAAGCATGTACTGAAAGTCTGAGTAAAAAGGGAAACAAAAAACCCTTCTGCCCCTTTACCTAGCTCTGTCACTTAATTCAAACACTCCTTTCACGCCATAAAGAAAAAGACTGACACTTTCAGAGATCTGGCTGGCTTCCAGTGTGACAGAAGTCAGACATGGCCTATTCTGCTCCACTTTTCATTTAAAATGAGGGATGTTCTGCAATGGGACCAGTGGGGGACGTGACAAAAAAAGAATGTCAGTGGGTAAGAACCAGTGTATCATTGTGGTGGCTGTGGAACACAGAAAGATGAGTGAGTGCTGGTGATGATGAACTCTTATTTGAAAAAAGGCATTTGGTAAACTGCCTGGGAATCACACTGCAAACAACTCCAAGCTGGTTTTGGTCACCTAGGCAGGAAGATCAAGCCCTAAGGTTTGCCAGGTTATTCTGCATCTCTGCTTACATGGGAGTAAACTCCCAGGTCAGAGAATGAGCGAGCTAAGAAGCAAAGCAGAGAGCAACCAGGAGGCTGCAGGATGTGCCAATCCCTGTGCAAAAGTGAATGTGCTTTAATTCCTGCCTTACTGATACACTTTTGCTGTCCTACACCCGAGAGAAAGCTCCTAGAACATTAATAGAGTGGGGACATCACTGATATGAGCTCTGCATTTGCACTCAAACCTGTTCTTTGTTTCCTCTGAATGAAGCTGCTGCATGCAAGCAAAACCAACCACTTTTCAGTGAGGATGCAATAACTGGAGACTGCCAGGGAAAGACTGAGAGCACGAGGCAAAGCTGTCTTACACTTGTTCAGGCTGAACACAGGGATGTGAGGGCAGCAGTGGCTGTGCAGGGCAATACTGCAGGAGCATCCCTGCTGGAACAGTTTGTGGGAAGGACGTGCTCTGGGAGCCAGGGCCAGAGAGGTTTTTGGGTTTCCTCAAAGGTGGCTGGCACTGACAGAGAGAACACAAGGAAATGTTCAGCTTTTCTTGTGGAAAAGTGAAAACAAGTGAAAATGAGAGTGGTGCTAGAACAGCCTGATGGGGGACTCTGCCTTGGGCCAGCTCAGCCCCTGATGAACTCGGAGTTTGATCAGTTAAACCAAGGAGAGAGAAGCTCATTAACTCAATGGGACTCCATTTGTGGCTGTGCCTTTGGAGGGACAGGCCATCCTTTACATTTACCTCTCTGTAGCACAATAAAGCACCAGACCAAAGCACTTCATCTTCACTTGGGCCAGCAGGAGCCCTTTTGCACTGCCTGGCATGTCAGAAAGGTCCTGCCTCTGATACTGACAGGGCAGGGGTTCTCTTGCAGCAAAAATGCAAATATTTCATGGAGGTCACGTGTCCAGAATAGGGAGATAGGAAAGGAGAAAAGGGAGACAGCAACAATCTTGCTTGTCTGTGTGCTGCTGTGTTCTCAGTCCAGGAGAACTGGTACCTGTACCTCCTTCCCCTTGGGACTGCAGGAACCATCTTCACGTGGAAAGCAGCTAACAACATGCTACATATGAAAGAGATGATCACCAACTGCTTCACTTGCAGCCTATTAATCTAATTTCTTTATGATTATCTTTCCAAAAATTGGATCCAGCTGTTCAGCAGTCTTCACCGAGAGGTTAATGAATATGCTGAGCTTGCAGAACAAAATGTTGAGCTTCAAAAAACTTCTGGGTTCATTTTTAATGAAATGTTTTAAATTATTTGCTTTTAACTATCTTGCAAGCTTCAGAAGTAGCCCTTTTATCTTGCTTACTTGATATTTTTCACTAAAAGAAACTCAAAATGCATGTATTAAAATGCATCACATTGTTGCCCTTTTAGCCCAACCAGTATGCAAAATTCGAAGCCTTCCTGTCTTGTTTCCATGAAAGATCAGTACGGCTCCAATATTCTTTTTGTAAATAAGGGAGGACTGCACAAGAACCTACAAAAAGTAATTTTTCCTCCTCCTCTGAATGCACAGGGGGTAAAAAGAAGGACTAAAACTACTCTTGGAGGCTGGGAGGGTGTTAGGGGCAGGCATCCCAGATATTCCTGGCCACCCCTGAGCACCATTCCTAACTACTCTGGGGAAAGCTGGATATGGCCTGATCCAGGGTGGCCTGGCTGCCTTCCCCCTTCTCCACACTCCCCCTCCTCCAGCTCTGTCTCAGGCAGCCCTGCCTTGGTGTTTCTCAGGACCAAACCTCTCCTGTTTTCTCCCTCCCTTCCCCTCATGGCTGCTTTCACAGAAGCAGCTCGGGAGAACCTGAGCTCTCCCTAACACAGTGACCCTGCCCAGCTAAGGAACAGCCACAGAAAACATTTGGGACTCAGCTTTGGCTCTGGCCTTCCCTGCCAGACTGCAATGTTGGCAGCATCTTCTGGGATTAAATCATTACCAAGAAAAGAGCATTTAAATGGCTTCACTATTTACTCTCAACATAGAATGCTTACCATATATATAGATGCTTGCCAGGCCTGTGACTGAGGGCTAATTTTATCTTCCACCACTGCAATTTATTTTTCCCCCCAGGAAAAAAGGGAATGCAGCAGTGTAACCATGTCCCTGTGGAACATTTTAGTATTAATATTGCAAAATAACATATATATATATACACACTGATACTTACTGATATTATATCTATTCACTAATACTAACATTGAAAAATACTGCACAGCTTCCTCCATGCCCAGGTGTTTCTGCTTGGAGAACATGTCACCTTAACACACAGCACAGCACAGCAAGAGCATTTTGGAAGGGATCACAAAGAAGCTTCTGTCCCTAGACCAGCTGATGCCTGCTGCTCCTCCAGGAAGCCCTTCATCAGTGTGCTTTATTTTGTTTCTGACTTAATGGGCACCTTCCACCTCACAGCTTCTCAAGGTGCCTAATTCTAGTGGCCAAAACCTTACCAGAAGGGCCTAATTATTCACCTGTCTATTCACTATTGGTATTTCCCCCTCTTTCCTTCATGGAAATATTGTTTGGGTGATCTGTGATTATACACCCTTGGGACAACCTTGCCTTAATTCTTTACTCTCCTTCTCTTTTGCATCCCCATCTGTGAAATTCATGAGAAACTCTTATGGGTGGAGATCAACTTTTATATGAGGAGCATCACTCCCTCACTCACCTTCAGGACTGGCTGCAGGAACAGCACCACAGATGTGCTCTCTGCTCTCCCAGGCCAGTTTTTTCTGTGGCTGTCTTGCTGGCCTTATCAATCCATTTGGCCAAAGAAGTCAGGGACAGCTCTAATCTGTGCTCACACGTGTCACTTTTGCCTTTTCCAGCATTATGCGTTTGCATGTGGACCTCTGTGACAAGTTTATTGCTTCCCATGTTTCTGTCCTAGGCAAATGCCAGCAGGAGAAGTGTGCTTCTGCCTCAGTCCCTACTGGCCAGCTGCTTGCCAAAATAGTTTTGCAGGACCTGAATGCCTTTGGGTCAGCTCCACAGGCCCCTGGGGCAAGCCAGTTCTCTTGTCTGTTTACCCCTTAACTAAACACTGGCAAACACAAAAAGGACACACCACCTTTCTGCAGGGAGAAGTAAACTGACTTTCAGCCTGGCTTTGCCCTTTGCTCTGTAAAATAATAAAAAGAGTAAGAAAAAAATGTACTTGGTGCACAGCTCCAGTGACTTTTAAGCAAATCTAGAGCTGGTCTGCAGAGCAGGAGTGGACACAGTTTATTACAGCTCTGGCATTTTTACATGGGTTTACTATCAACAGGAAGCAAACTGAGAAATGCCAGACAAATGGCTCTGTGAAATCCTGCAGCCTCCTAAGAAATGCTTTTAAGCAGCTAAACTGGGGAAACCTCTCAGATGAAACTAAGCAATAGCTTGCAGTCAAGATACTCTGACAGAAGGACAGAGCCCTGTCTCAGCCATAAGAAAATCCACTCTGCTATCAAGTTAAAGTGCACTAGGCTAATTATGAATCCAGATAATAATCATAAGAGAAAGTGGGAGAGGATGCTCCCTGTGAGCTGTAAAATGCATTTATCCTGCACAGCACCCTCCTGCAGTTCTGCAGGCACTCAGACCTGCACACAAGCAGCCTCATTCCAGCTCAGGCTCTGGGGCTGGTGCTGCCCTGCTGGCTTGCTCACCCCTAACTCGTGCCCTCTCAAATCCCTGCTCAGGGGTACAAAACCAGGATGAGAGTGGGAATTCAGCCTGTCCCAATACAAGGCCCAGCTCAAAAGCCACCTTTACGTAACTGCCCATGAAAGGTAAGAGCTCCTCATGTTCAGACCACAAGTTTCATGCTTTGCTGGGAATACACAACACGTGGTGGATGCATAACACTCTGATGGATCTTACACACAAAGACATAAAATTCTTTACCAAGACTGCCAAAATCACATTTTTGTAACTTCTTTTGTCTTTGTCTTGGACTGGTGAGTAGCAGCCATGGGGAAGGGTGAGCTTTAAAATGCTGCTAAGATTTGCAGTGGAAAAGTACAGTTGACTTAGTTATAGTTAACTATATATACTATGCTATAGTAAATATATATGCTACAGTGTATGCTATATATATAGTATATTTTCTTGCAAATTGAGAAGTCCAGTTTAAAATGCCCCTGTACATAATATTCTCCTTCCTAGGAACATTCACCAACTGGAATAACAGCACCCAGCATTGCAAATTAATAACGGGTAGGCTCCAATTATCCAGCATAATTGCTGGGTACTGTGGTATTGTAAACATTGGCAAGGGCATCACAGGTGCAAAAAGCCTTTTCACATATAAGGCTTATCAAGATCTCACTCTAAATTGACATTTAGCTCCTTCATAATGGCAATAAAGAGCTTCACGAGCAGTATGTATTTTAAGAGCAGCTCTGATAGTCAAGACTAGGTGCACGCATTTAGAAAGATATAATTTACACTTTGATTCTGAGTACATGCAACACTCACTGTATAAAAGAGATGGCTTGTCCTCTATAAATATTTTTGAGGTGACATCAAAGGCCAAGTGGAATCTCCTCCATGGAAAATACGCAACTCTAGGATTACACATGGGAGAGAGACTCAGCTCAGGGGCAGATAATGAACAGCCACACTTTCCTCCCAAGGTTACAGCCCCACATTCAGCCTCCACAGATCTTCCTACCTAGAGATTGATCAGGGCCTGACATCAATGGGACACTCCTAATCCAGTGCCTAGGCAACAGATATCTATGCTAAAAAACAAACCCTGACAACTTGGTGGACAGCAACTGCCAAAGGCAGAGGAATGAGGACACGTGAATTAACAACCACTCTGACCTACATGCATCCTCATCACTGTAATAGCTCAGCTAATGTTCTCAAAAGGGTTTCTTCACGCTAAAGAGGAAGCTCTTTGCTTGGGGACTGCAGGGAAAACTGTTCTTCTTCTCTCCACCACAAGTCTAAATGGTGAAGAGGGAGCCTGAGCACCAGAGTTCTCAAGGCAGCACTTCTCCGCCGTGCTGCATTCCAGGGGAAGAATGATCTACATTTATTTTGGCAGCAAGGTCAACTGAAGCAGCTCCCGCCATCCATCCCTGCCCTGCACAGCTCTTTTCCACCCCCAAAGCATTCGCTTCAGCAGTGTCAGAACAACTGCTGCACGGGGATGAAACACTGGGCTTGATCAAGCAACTGAGACAAGTTAAAAATAACCCAGCAAGGAAGGAAGGGAGCCCTGACTGCTCTCCCAGTGCAGAGCAGCATGCAGCCCTGGAGCCAGCAGCTGTGGGAGGCAGGGACAAAGGAGAGGGCAGCAAAGGAACTGTTAGCCCTCGAAGCCACCAATAATTAGATTTTCAAACCATGCCCTAATTTGATCCTCACATCCTCCAACCTTGTCGAATCACACTTTTTTTTTTCTTTTTTTGCCTCATTTTATATATTAAGAAAAGAATGAGTTAGTTACTAACCAGAAGGTAACTCCAAAAACATCATATGAAACTCCTGCCTCCTTACCACTAGGTTTTGGGGTTTTCAGAGTCACACAAACTGGGTCTTTCTCCTCCTTGCAGTTCAGCTGTACTTCCCCTACACATGGTTTTTCCATGGGTCCAACCAAATATATGGGACAATCACATTCTAAGTACTTACCAAGAAAACACAGAATTTCCAGCAAGACCACTCTCAACCTGCTACAGTATTACAGTCCTTTTTCTAGGTTAAGAAGCAGGCTCAGAATCCTTAAACAGACACCCAAGAGACTCTGCTAAACAGAGAAGACTCAGAAATACCACAACATGGAGTACCACAGTGTAACACAGAAAGAGTCTATTGAACTTCCAGAATTACCAAAGGCAGTCATCTACCCAAACCATGCTCCCACATGGCCCTGCATTTTTGCTGTGCAATCCTGTGCAGGGCAAGGCAAGACCCAGTGACAGGACAGTCTGCTGTGGGTAAATGTCCAGCTAGCAGCCAAAGTGACCATGGCAGGACCCTGGGAACCTCCACTGTCAGAGGCTTTAAGTGGAAGTTAGCTGAAGATCTGTCATGAGCAGTTTATTCTGAATGGATCCTGCCTGGGGGCATCAGAATGGAGCAGACCTCCTGTCCTTCCTAGGTTGATCTTCTGGAATTCTGATGAAAGCAGAGAGAGTGGAGGCCTGATTTTGATCCTGTCTCTGACACTGGCATTTCATTCACCCTTGAAACTACACCATTAGCTCCTCAGAATGCTGTCCTTGCCATAAACCTGGGATTAAAACACTTCCTAGTTCATATGAACACGTGGAGTGCACAGGCACACAGACAGAAATACATACATGATGTGTATCTCTAGCTCCATTTTTTCTGTAACCATTTATCTACAAAACATACATGCTCTGCTTCTATAATGTCATTCCAGAGAAGCATGGAAACAGTAAGCGAGAAAGAAAACAGAAAAGCATTAAGGCCAAGGATACAATAACAATAATTCCACAGCTGGTACTAAGAACTGCTATTTTTGCAGCAGAGAGACCCCACCTCACAATAGCAAAACTTTTCTGATGATACAAGTTATTAGAACTCCTGACAGCTGCACAAATAACCCAGTGCCATGGCACACCGGTGTATTCCAAATCATCACACGGATCAGGGACACTCCTTTCGTGCCAGTGTGTGCCAAAATGGGGACAAGACAAGCTCTAAGATAAAGGAATATTCTCCAGCTCAGGCCATACTGAGAGGCTGCATGAGAGGCACAGACTTACGTGACAAAACTCCTGTGTGAAGGCCCCAGAAGGCAAAGAAGCTGCATTTTAAGGGACACTTTTCAATTAATGCCTGAGCAGAGCAGGCATTTAAACTTCATTAAAGCACTCCAAGGAACAGGAACAGAACACAGAAGAATCTTTCTTGGCTTATCTATTCAGCTGTCACTTCAGCGTGCCAGCAGCTGGACTATACTGCACAGTCTTGCGTCTTACACATCCAGTGCAGTTTACTGAATACATTCTACAGGATTCATACATAACAACCAGCCTCCACTTCTACAAACACAGGGCAGCCAAACCTAGCTGCTGCTTGCTGAATCACACTGATTGTAGCTCAAAATCTGCCTCTGCTCTTTGCAGAGGATGCACACACAGACTTTGCAGGCGCATTCACGGGGGCCAGCTGAGCTCACTGGTGTCCTGCATGCATCTGCATATATTATCTGTGGCCAGGCAATAGCTGAATACCTACAGACAAGTTTTAAACACCACACACTGCACAAGCACATTTCTGCAGAGATTACATGTCTGTTCTCAAGAAATGACAGGAAATGACTGGGGAAAATTTATGAAAACTGAAATAATCACCATGCAAATCACCAAAGTGGGTTTGAGATGCAAAGGGATTTAATTCATCAATTTGCACAGATTAGGCAAAACTGAAATTCACTGCATTAAGAGCTCCTATTTATTTCTTAAAACCTTTCTTGGCAGGAAGCCATTAGGTACTTGTAAAAGATTAGAATTATTGGTGTTTGATGGGCTCTCCTAAAAGGAATAGAGGGAGAAAACCGCAGACTGGAGTCATTAGGATCATCTTCTGCTAACTCCTGTGTTTTACAAAAATATACTTTAAAAAGCATAAATAGATGACAAATTGCCTATCACCTAGCATGATTCCTGGCCATCTGCACTCTCTGTGAGCACATTTTTCCAGGCAAACCACCTATGCTCCACAAACGTTCCTCTCCACTCCTGCTGACACGTCCCATAGGCTGAAAGATCCATTTTACAGACCACTTTCTTCTGTCCTGCCACATCGACACTCAGCAACTCCTCCATAGCTGCAAATCAGCTATTTTAGACCACCAAGCTGGCTCCCTTCTTCTTTTCAGTGCTGTAAGTGGGATGGCTTCAGTCAAGATGCAGGACAAACCTTCCCCACGAGCATCTGTCAGCACAGCAGCTCCAGAGCAATCAGCAAATCTTCCCCTTCTTCCAGACATGCCTTGTTTGGATGATGCTGCTCCTAGGAAAGAACCACTAACATTCCAGCCAGCCTGATTTACAAGCTAGGACCTAATCTCAGGTTTTTATTGGGTGAGAGATTAGCACCCTGGCCCGTTTCATTAACTGGGCATCAGCAGGCTCAATTTGTTGATTGAACTGAAGTGATTTGCAAGGTTTGTGGAAAGAAATGCTTATGTTGACCTTGTAGTCCAAAAAAGAAGAAACTCAGCAATTTCTAAGGCAGTTCTACAAGAAAAAGACACACTCAGAGTAGACAAAGCAGTAGGTTGTGGCTTTCGAGGTAATTAGTTTTCAAAATTACATTTATGCAGACCTCCTATGTTTTATACTTTTAAAATATCCTTTAACTTGCCCTCAGTGCTGCTTCTGCACTAGAATACTGACAAATGCCCCTTGAGAAATAACAAGAATCAAAGTGTCTCATCCTGCAAAACCTGATTTTGAGCCACCTCATTGACTTCAGCGCACATGGGACTGAGTGTAAGACTGGGGTCACTGATTATTCCAGGAAACTGGGCCCAAGTCTAGTTTCTCACAGTGTTTTTCCTTTCCCTTAATCTGTTGGTCAGTATGAAAAATGGTTTGGATTATTGTTGTGCCCACTTAAAGCATTTATCTTTTTCCCCCAAATTTTGTAAAAGAATCTGAATGTTTTGTATGTCCAGATGAGGATGAAAAACATCACAGATTTTAAAGTTCTCCTGCAAACAGAAAGATGTTAACTCCTCTGGTGTTAGCCCAGCTGCATTATCACAGCACTGTTTATTGCAGCTCATACAGGCACTAAAGGAGAACTGGCTAAAATCCTGTGTGTCAAATAAAATGCATTTGTCATGAGCAGCCTTAGCCACAGCCACGTGGCCATTTAATTCCAGTGTTTTGTGAAAATTAACTGTACACTGACACTTCCTCCTGGTTTTATAATTTACATCAGGTGCTAGTAGTGACTAAACCATAACTAAAATAAGGGGTGAGATAAAAGGTGGCCCAGAGAGAGAAAATTTGGCAGCAGAGCAGATGAATTCAGCAATTGGGCTGAGGAGCACATCTGTGCAATCTGCTGGAGCCTCAAACCTGCAGCTCTTCAGAGACTGGAAGTTTTTCAGTCTTGCCACCCATCTTTTATGATCAGCCAGTAACACGAAGGAATCCTGCAGGATTTACCAAAGTGTTCTCTTTCTTACCTTGAGACGCCCCAAGGAGACCACATGGGGCTCGTACTTTGTAGGATGGATAAACAAAGCTTAAATGCTACAGAGTTTTGAGATGTTCTTGTTTCGCTAAGTTTTTTCCCTTGCTTCTTATGTGTAATACAGATTTATGCCCTGCTTACTTTGAAAGGTCGACCTAATGCCAAAAATTACCACAGCACGTGAATCAAGTGAATGAAAGCTGTGTAACAGAGAAGACCTTTCAATTTAGGCTCCTTAAGAGCTCTAGTATTTAGTTTAAAATTCCAACAGTTAATGAGCAATTTTTGAGAAGGGATGTCCTTGTTAGGAATTCAATAGCTCTACTCTTTCAATTATCAAGTAAAATCACACTCATGCTTGAATACCTAGGAGCAAAAGTGGGTACAAGCCATGAGCACAAGAGCATCCTTTGAAAAGGTCACTTTTAAAAGACATTCCAGAACTCAATACAAGGCAGCTGTGTTACCTCCCCCAAGAGCCTGACATGTTTTCAGTCCTTTTAAATATAATTCTGGGGAAATGAACAGGCTTCATTTTTCTCCTCAGCTTTGCAGAGACCTTAGCCCTTGGAACACAGGTACTCCTGTTTTACGGCCTCCAAATTTTGACATTTATTCTAATTACCTGTGCTGGGAGTACAGGTACAGCCTTCCTGGCCAGTCAAAGGACAGAAAGCCTCCCCTGGAAGGTGATAAAGGCATGTCAAACAGAAGCCTCTCTCTCTCTGTTAACAGCATAAAAAGCCTGAAGTTCAATACTGAGCTGGTGTTATAGCTGTGATGGTCTGAAGTTGCACATTAGCTCAGATTTAGAGTGAATTAGTATGAATATACATCCCTGTGCTTAAGCACCTTCAAACCCAAGGCCATTCTGGAAAATGCTAGATAAAATTCAGCTATGATTTACGAATTGTATGTTCTTATACCTTGTGCTCATATATACATAGGTACAGCCTCTGTGTGTGCTTGTTTGGAAGTTTTCCCCCTTTCATTTGCTCCTGAGCATAACCAAAGGTTGGATGGGACTTTTCAAGGCACCATGGGGCAGGGAGCTGCATGGAGAGGGATCAACTTGCTGCCCCACTTTCTACTCCTCTGGATCTACACTTATGGCAAGGAAAGAAAAACACATCTTTTGTTGGAAGTAGTGAGATTGGGAGGAGCTGCAGGTTTGTTTTTGTTGGTGGTTTTTTTTTTGTGGTTTTTTTTTTTAAATTTCAGTTATTATCTGTATTTTGGAGTTTATCTCTACAAACTGTCACAATAGAAAATATTTGAGACACAGAGGGAAAAAAATCACAGTATTTTGAAACTAAACAGCTTTAGGAAAAGCTGTAGCCACAAGGATAACTGGTACTAACAAGATCACAGCTTGGAAAGAAAAAAGCACAGGACTTTGAAACTGTGATTCACATTAGTCCAAGACTTCAAGACAGCAGGACCATCAACCACTTCTGTTTCCAAAGGATACTCCCAAGAAACTGCCCTTACTGCTGTGAGTGACAGCAGGAAAGGAAAAACCAGATGATGGGGAGAGGTTAGTCTGTGCTGTGATAATGTATAGATCCAGCATATGAGCTGGGTGAGGTTATTTTAACTCATCTCAGAGAAGTTGAAAAGAATGAAAACTTAGCAAAGGTTTTACGGCATAGAGAACCCTGTCATGTCTCTGCAAGCTCACTTGAGGCTTTCCACTCTGAACTATGGGACAAAATTACCTAATTAAAAAAAAAAAAAAACCAATGGAAAACAATGCCCAAAGGAACAAAGCCAAAGAATGTTCATTAGCCAAGTGCGTCCAGCTCCACTTTACATAACGCCATATCCTGGGGAAAGCAGTTGCACAGGGCTCTCAGGTGGACACAAGGAGCTGGCAGTTCTTCCCCTCACTTCTCAGGAAGAAGGAATCCAAGCCCCACATGTATTTGCTGCTCCTTTCCCAATCTGTGACACGCAAACGGGCGCTTTGGGGAAGGGGGGCCTTGCCAGGAACCAGCTGCTGCTTTTCTGTGCTGTAAAAGAAAGCATGTGTGTTCCTGCATGTGTGTGTGCATGGGCTTGGAGAGAGAGAGGATGAAGTAATGATTCCCACCCTCAACCCAGGCCAATTAACATTCCCTTGGAGGTTTTTAATTAAAGAGAATGTCTGCTCAACAAAGCAGGCGAGTCTGGGAGGTTGACATCTCATCTCCTCAAGAAACACACACAGACACACCTCCCAGATAAAGGCTATTTATTATCTGCCCAAGAGACTTTCTGGGATCCATTCCCCTCTTTTGGCCTCACTGTGGCCAAAGCGTCCCTTTCTTATCTGCCTGACAGGTCTATACAATGCTTAATTGACTTGCCTGGGGTCTTGGGTTTTCTTCTTTAGGGAAAGCAGAGCTTTGGGGTGGTGATGGAGAGAGATCCCATCCTTTTGGCTTTTAATGAAAAGAATCCCATAATAATGCCATCCATTTGCAACCATGACCCCCTAGAAGACACTGTGTGGACAACTGTTTTCCTCCCAGTGGGAGCTGGGAAAAACACAGGGCTGAATTCTCAACTACTTTGGCTTTTGTTTCCCTAACACTGCAAAAATACAGCATTCAGGAGATGGAACTTCCCTTATGCTGAAGCTGGACTTTGCAAACACCACCACCTTCAAAAAAGCCAGTCTTGCTCAGATGCAGGCACGGCTGACCGCAAACACGCTTTTGAAGTTTGACACAAACTTCACGTAAGGAAGTTGGAGAAGGGTCGGCTATTGCTGAAAGCCCACACAAATCCTAAATAACAGCTGAAGGTGCCTGAGCTGAGTATACTGAACGTTCACAGACCCAGAGGAGCACTCAGTCCCGAGCCACGGCAGCTCTGCCCTTACTAATGCCTTGGGGAGGTGCAACTTCTGCCAAAGGAGCCTGGGATTCAGTACATTTTCCCAGAGCAGCACTGGATGGCAGCATGGGCTCTGAGCATGTTCTGATGGGAGGAGCTGAGCCACCTGAAGAGCCCTGGCTGGCAGCAGGACCCACGCTGCCCTCCCCTCCCCACCTTGGCACACCAGGTCTTGCACCAGCACACACCTGATATCCCCTGGAGCCGTGCCAGCACATCGAGCTTTTATGTGCAAACCCACATCAAGTCAGGGAGCGATTTGCACCCCCACTGTTTTTTCAATATTGTTTTTTTTTCCCCAAGTTTAGTGAGGCAAATCCACTCTCAGAGATGCCAATCACACCCCTAAGTCAATGCAAAAGAACAGGCATGCACAGAGTGGGGAATGGAAGACAGAAAGCCATGGCTGCCCCTTGGACAGCAAGTCACTAGCTGTCACTCCAGCTCAGACTTTCTGAAGTGACCAAATCCCTCAGGAAGGGGTCCCAAGCAGTTCACCCACAGCAGACTCACCCAAAGCTTTGCCCTAAATGTAGTCTCAGTAACTGCAGGTGAGAATATGCATTTATAAAATGACCAAGGCTGGCCTGTGTGGTCCTTGGCTCTTGCTGCTCCCCCATCCTTCCAGCAGCCACTGGGACACACTGCTTCTGCCCTGTGCTTGCAGCCACGACCAGGGCCAGAGCAGGGAAGAAATGAGGAGATGAGGGAGTTTGCATCCCTTGAATTTTTTGGCTGTTGCTGTACCAGACATTAGTGAACTCCCTGCACCTGGGGAAATTTGGTTGCTAAAAATTTGTTTCTCTTTCCCAGAAGAAAAGGAACTTTGCTGGAAGGAGAGCAGCTCACCTCACCCACATCTTGCCCCAAGAAATTATTCTGTCTTTGAATCCGTGGTTGTAAACTTCAATTTTCCCTAAGGATCTATGTGGAAATGGTGCAGCAGAGAACAGTGCTCGAGGAGGAAGGGCTTGAGGGAACCTTCCCCTTCTTCCCCCTCATGGCTTTAGGGCAGCACTCTGGAGAGGCTGCTGGCAGCACAGGGAGTGAGCCATGTGTTGCCACGGGGTAGGTGACAGCAGAGCACTTACCAAACATGAACACCTTTGAGATTCATGGGCCTTTAACACGCCCTTGGGCTGGGTGAGGTCTGCACACACTGCTGGCTGTATGGAATAAATCCTGGAAATTCGCAGTAGAAAACAAGGAAAACTAGGATACTTCTAACTACTCGTAGTTCAGAGAACTGGTCACTAGTAGTTTGTACTGGGAGTAAGAAAGTGTTCCTGTGACTTGCATTCACTAAATACACTTAGTGTCTAGTTGCTGCATTAAAATCAATTTTCATAATTAGATAACAAAAGGGAGAAAACAGAGAGAGACAGGAACTCTCTGAGTGAATGCTAGGGAAGCACCCAGATAATGTAATAAATCCAAGAGGAAATCTGTTATTAAGAATGAGGACATTCCATAAACTGTTTCTCTAATTAACAGCTTAGCATCTCTTCTATCTTGCATTCTGAAATTAAAAGATGCTGCTTCTGCATACCACCAGAGCTTCCCTTGCTCTTCTCACGCAGCAATGTAATTCCATACCCCAGAACTCTGTCCCAAGCTCACAGCTGCACACTGTGTGCATACACAAACCAGTCTGTTCCCAAAGTTTTAAATATACACCAGAGGCTTTCTAAAGGTCTCTGTCCTCACACAGCATCTTGAACATACCTAAAGGCAGACAAAGCATACTGAAATTCTCAGGTGAAAGTGTAAAAATGCAAAGAGTAATAATTATAAACCAAGTTCAAGTGCATTTCAACAGATAAATGCATCATATATTCTACATTTGTATATTAATATATGATAATTAAATCCCTCTAGCACTAATGCCTGCTTGGCCTGGAACCAAAGCAGCTGTCTTGGGGGATTCTCTGCATGGTACTCCCTCTCAAATACACTAGAAGCAGACACTTATCCACTTTTAGGCCTTTTATAATGTTTGCATGGACAAAAATAGAGAAAGAGGCAAAGACGGGAAGCATGGGGAGAAAAGAATAAAAACAAAAAAAGCAATGGAGGCTGGAAGTCAGGAGGAGCGAGTTTCCCGCAGCACAGCTCCGGGGGTGCTTTCTGAGGCTCTCAATGGAGACTCACAGAGCCAGGCTTACCGGGGGAGAGCAGGCTAAAGAGATTATCCAAGTTTGCAATTGTATATTGGTTTGGTTATTTTACATGCAGCTTCTGATGTCCATTTCTATTGCAGATAGAGCTAAAAAGCTCGCCTTTGTCTGCTCCCCCTCAGGAATGGGGATGCGAGGAGGAGGCTTTTATCAATGCTGCCATGCAAAAAAAGTTCGTAATCTCTCTAAAGTCCAGCCTTACTTCTCTTTGTCACTTGGCCTTTGTCTGCTGGTATTTCAAATCTACAAATTCCAAAATGGTTCCTAGTGTACACTTTAATGGGGACGCTTTAATCTGACACCGCACTAGCAAAGAGTCCTGTTATTCAGCCTCTCAAACTGCACCTTGACTTGAGACAAGGAAAGTGCAAGGAGCCAGGCACAGAGAAAACAAATATTTTGAAGAAGAACAAAACCATCTCTGCAAAAAATACAGCAACTGAATAAGTCATAATGTATTTGGAACTCTGCATCAAGCAATATATGCAGCACTGTATTCCTAAACTTTGAAGAAAGAAAGGAAACTTAAGACCAAAAATGTTGAAGTTCTCAAAATTTAAGTAACTTTAACCATTTGTTTACCTGTTACAAATAACTAAAAGCTAAGTTTGAGAAAACAAGTCACTCAGGCAGAAAGAGGCTCATCATTACGGGTGCAGCTGAGAACCTCCTTCGCCAAAAAGATTTCTGCGTCAGAGAAACATCCTCTCTTGCCATCTGAAAGAATACAGAACTGCATGAAGTGCAACAAAGGGACATTCCTAACACTATTACCTTGTCTTCAGAAGGATCAGCCCTCCTCTCAGCCTGGTGTTGTGGTTCTGTGGGTAAGTTCACCCTCCTGATTGAGTACCGTGGTTAAACCAGTTTATCTGGAGGTGAAGAGTTCACCATTTCTAAAACTTCTCTCCTGTGACCACTTCCAACTCTCTCTGACCTACTTCTCCTAAAGGTTTCAATTTATAATGTATAAAAGTAACTTCCTTATAAAGCATCCAAAACCCTGCTAAAGGGTCTACAATCTTTACGGGCATTTACTAAAAGCTCTCTGGATTTTGTACCAGCCTTCCTGGCTCTGCAGGCTGGCTCTGGCTCCATCCCTGTGTGCCGAAGAGAAGGTAACAATTTGTTGCTAAATGTCAACATTATTTTTCATATCATTCAGGGCAGTCAAAGTATTTTCCAGTATGTGAAGTAGCAGTATTGGGGCAAGGGATTTCATGAACTATCCTGTCACATTGTTTTATATAAATGGATTAGATTAGTGCAAGCTGACTCTGTCAGTGAGATATTGGTCTCCAAGCTGCATCCATATGTGTAACAGAGCACAGGAAGATACAGAGAGATTGAGGTCATGTTGAATAAACAAGAATAAGCACAAAGTCAAAACCTCTCTGTGTCTGTGGATGGCTATTCCCAACCCTGCAAACTGAAGCAGCCATGAAAGAACCACCGGATACTTGGGAAGTTGGATACAGCCCCCAGTGCAACACAGAGAGTGCCCAGAGAAGGTGAGGTGATGATTTCATCTCAGCTCTTGAAGAAGATCAGTTTTCCAAATCTTGCCACACTGAAAAATCAATCCACAGGCCACAACTCCGAAAGAAACTGGGGTTCATTGGTTCTGCCGCTCACAAAGTGACTTCTGTGCAAAGGCAATAGTCTGGGACAAGGCTTTTTTCCTCACACAACAACCCCTAAATGCTGCCACTGGCAGCCTCTGCTGAAAATGGCAGTGTTCCATTGCATCTCCTTCATCACACAGGAAAAAACATTAACTTCCACTGAAGCCACTGTTCCTGGAATCTGAATTTCCTCTGCCTAGCACACACTGTAGATTAGGCAGAGTGACAGCATGGTGTGTCAAACTAAAGTAAACTAAACTAGCACAACTCAATTCTTTTTGTGGCTTTTATAGTAGTTGCAGCTAAAAATAAATGTCAGCTACTGACATACCAAGCACTAATCAGAGTCTGTCCTTTTTTACTTGAGGAGAACTTACAGCATTTTGTTTGCTTTTTGTCAGAAAATTTCAAATCTTAAATCTTACATCTGCTAAGGTTAATAAATCTCACTGCGTCATCCTGCTCTGCTCCTTATTCCTCCTTTTCTCTCTGTGCTTATGCATGTTTGGAGAGCTGTGCCACTATTATTTATGACACTACCAACTCTCTTGTCTATTCAGACATTTTTATGGCTCATGGCCACATTCCAGAGCACAGTGTTAAGGGGCTTAATGGCTGTGGCAGAAAACTTTTCAGATATCACACATGTGTCAGCCTAATATTTTCATCACCCTGTGCTTCAGGTACAACACTCTGCCCTCGGGGGATTGTCAGGTTACAGCATACTGATATATGTTTCAACAACTCTTTTCCCCAGCAGGGCTTAATCAAAATTTATAGTGGGGCAGTGCGTTCTGTTCAAGGGCATGAGCAGGCATGAATCTTGCACCTTGATCTGCATCATCATCCTGGCCTGCAGTTGGCTTTGCCTGCATGGAAACAGTTACTACACCTGAGTGAGCAGTAGTTCAAGAGCTGGTTCCCATTCCCAGCACTCCCCACTAAAGTGAATTTTCTAATCTGCTTGCAGCTGGTGTGGCAGGGATGGAGCTGTCCTTGAGCAGTGTGTGAGCTCTGAGGGTCTCCTTGTGCTGGGAGGGGTGTGAGAGGAGCAGGGGGTGATGAGGAACGAGGCACAGCCACCCTCAGCTCTGGCAGGGGGACGTGTTTCTGAGAGTTACCCACCTAGGTGACTCTGCACATGTCTCCAGTATTTAATAAGACATTAAAATAGAAGTAGCTTGGATTAAAAACCTGTCAGTTCACACAGAAACACAAGCCACAGCCTGAGCAGGATGCCCTAGAGCTGCAGACAATGCCATGACTTGACCCTTTCAGTGCCATCTGGCCATTTCCAAGCTCTGGTGCCAGAGAGTTTTCAAAAAGTGCCTTTTAAAAGGCAACCAAGACTCTGGACAGCCTTGAGGCACAGACACATACCCAGCTAGTGTCCCTTCTAAGCTCTGAAGGCATGAATCAAATTATAACAATCATCTTTTAACTGATGGGAGTCGTTCCCCAGAAGTCCCAAAATACCTCACATGCATTTTCCCCTGCCATCTGCCCAGCCTACCACACTACACAATTATGCTCTGCTCAAAGGTTGGCCCCGACTGTGCAGAGGTGAGGCATGAAAAGGAGGATTAAGTCTCCTGACTCGAAAGCTTTGGAGGAAGGACTGATCCAAGGTCAGGCACACACATCTCTTTCCCACAATGCCCAGTGGAAAAAAATTAACTGCAGATTAGGAGAATGGCCAACAACATGGCTGTTTTTATCTTTCTTCAATCTTTTAAAAACAAAACTTGCACGAAAATGAAAATAAAGTATGCAAGCAGGAAAGAAATGACTCTGGACATTTGGAACCAATTGACCACATGCTTCAATATCTAAACTCAGATTGGCACAAAGGAGAAGCCTGAGTACAAAACAGTCTAAGAGAGAAGACAGGCACGCTCAGACAGGCCCCATTTGGAGAGGACCTTTCCAGAAATTAGTTCCTGAGGCTACATTTAACACCAATATAATGACAAAAATCTGCATTCACAAAGCTATTTTCTGCCTCAGGCTGCAAACACACCTGCCTACAAGCTCTCGTGACTCTCAAAGCTGGAACCTGCCACTCTTTCTACTGTAGAGTTCAGTGCTAATTCACATTTCTTAAGAGTATTTCAAATACAGGCTCATTTCTAAATGAAAATGCACCATACTGCTTACTTCAAAACTAAATGAATATACACTACAATACAAAATAAACAAAATCAAAAGGGCACTGTTTAAATGTTACAGATCAAAAGAGGTACCAGTTTTACCTGTCTTCTATTTTTACCAGCCTTCAGACTGAAAAATCACTACAAGAATATAGTACTGACTGCTATTGGCTCCTTCTGTACCTGCATGCCAGCCTCCAACTGCAGCTGCTGATCTTACACTTACAGCAAAAAACCTGACAGACCAAAACCACTGGGTTGTCTTCCTGCTGTGGCTGTCCAGCTCCAGTGAGAGCCTTCTGCTCCCTGGGCTCCTGTGCAGCACTGCAATGGGAACACTGGCAGCAGAACAGAAGGCAGTGTTGAAGACACACAGCTCCTGTACACTCACATCTCAGTTCCTGATCCAGAACCTCCCACAGTGCAAAATGAATATGAGGGAAAAAAAAAAAAAAAAGGAAAAAAAAAGTCATGTGCTCTCTGCATTTGTGCCATTAGGAATGAACAATGAATGCTCCAGACCAATCCATTATTTCTCAGTGAGAAGAAGGAGCTGGAGGCAATGGCTGAGAAAGAAGGAGGACTCCAAAGCAGCACTCCTTGCTGGGAAACTGCATGGCACCAAGACAGCATTCAGCACAGCTTGAGTGCAGCCACCACTCTGACTCTGAATGGGACAGAGGAAGACCTTCTGGTCTTTGAGGGGAAAACAAAGAAACACCTCTAGCCTTGGTGGGACAGAGACTGTTCAGCCCCCAAAACAAGAGCAGAGACAGGCCACTGAGGAGTGCTGCTCTCCGCAATGCTCGTGGCTCTTACAAAAAACTCTGCAGAAAAAGAAAGTAATTCTTACAGCACAAAGACTTACAGAAATGCAGTGTGGCCAACCCAGCCTCCCTCCCCTGCAGAAAGCTGCCTGCTGTTCTCAGGCTCAGCTCAGATGTGCCCTTTTCTGTGCTGCCTCTGAGATGAGAGACTTCTGCCACCATCACCCTGATGCAGAGAAACTATCTCTGCCAACAAATTGACAGAGAATTTCAGTCTTAATAATCATCCTGCCCTGCACTTCAGCCTGATCCGCATCCCAGAAGCAAGATTAATCCACTAAGCCTCTCAGCTCCTAGAAACGATACTTACAGGCAAACAACTATCCCCACTCATTCTCTCACTCAGATGATAATCAGAAAAATGTCTGTATTTGGCTCACTATGACAAGCTGATTTGAAACCTCCTAAGGAGCACAATCTTGTTGGCTCTGGGATAACCCTGCTTGTCCCTGTGCTTTAGCCTGGCAGCCTGGGGAAGAACAAGGCCTCCCCAGAGGTCTTTTCCAACTTTAACAGCTCTGTGTCTGTGGAAGGGTTAATGCAAGCTGGTTGCACAAACCCTGATCACTGCACATCCCAGCACGGCAGGTGCCTCCATGGAAGGGCTGATGATCACTCAGCTCTTTCCTCCTCCCAGACACAGCAATCACAGGTGCTGCTCCACCTGAATTCAGTGGTTTCATCCTATTAATGCATTCTTCTGAGCAAAATGACAAGCAGATATGGAGAGTTTATGGATGTCTTGGTACCTTGGTGAACCAAAATTCACAGTTACAATGAAGTCTGAAGCTAGATGGCTTGTTAGGAACCAGCTAAAGCTTCCCCTATAAAGAAATGAATGCCTTTGAAGCTTTATCTTGCCACACCTTGAGTATTTTGTTTAGTCTTTGCAAGGATAAGAAAAGGAGTGAATAAAGACATGAAATATCATAGTCACAGCAGTTAAGAAAGAACTGACTACCAGTTTTTTCTTTTCTTTTCCTTTTAATTTTCCATTTTGTGGTAATTATGCTTTATCGTCAATGTTTTTGTTCTTATTTAGAGTTTAAACCATTTAAGTGATGAAGCTTATTTTTAATGTATTTATAATAAAATATTCAAGCTGTTACAGGGAGCTAGTAAACCATACTTTCATATATGGATAATATACACAATTTCTGGTGGAAGTAATTTGTCTTTCAGTATTTTATATTCCCTTGGAATAAAAAGGGCTGTAGAAAGACAAGACAGGCAATAAAATATATGCAATGCACAGTTTGTGATAGTCTATGGCTGCTTCACATTAAGAAGAGGTTAATCAGAGCAGCAATATAAAGGAGGTGGCAGTGAAAACTACAAATAGTCATGAAGAAAGGAGAAATAACTTGTCCAGCCCTGCCATGCACACACCAGGCCCCAAGGCTGTACAGCTAGAACAGATGGCCAAGGAGTTATGTCCTCTTAAGTCTTAGTAAATCTTCCTCCGGCTTTGGCTTCAAATGCATGGTAAAACAGGTCAAAGCAAACCCTGCATTTCTGGGAGGGAAGGTGAAATTAAAAGGCACAGGTAACTTAAGTCTGCTGTGGAAAGTAACAGTTTGGCTCATCACCTCTAACACCCCATTTGGAGTCTCTGTCATTTCTTTCTAGAGTCTAGAGTTTTCGAGATTTTTGCCCACTGAGGAAGGTTCAACATGACACTGTTTCTAGGAGACCTGGCACATATGACATCTACACAGAGCCACAGCTTTAGAGGAAGCTGTGTCCTCCATTTGACACGTGTAAAGAGAAGCCCTAGGAAGAAACTGCTGCAAAATGAAAATGAAAGTGGATGTACATGGGAGTGACGGGAGCAAGAGAAGAATTTATTGTTAATGTTTAATTATCTGATAGCTAAACAGGTTGGGAAAGCCACACAGACATATCAGGTCTTCATCTAAATGTCTGCCAAAAGAAACACTTCTCTTTCATCAGCTTCATGTTTTGTTCTTGCTCCTTTGCCAAAGTTCTTAAAATGTTTAGGGATTGATTGCATATGGTCTGAAAGTCCCAGAGCATACAAGCCAGGCAGGTCATTCAAGAGAACTGTGAACTCGCAATTTTTTCTAATTTATTTCTTTGTACATCGCTCTGAGAAGCCTTGATTACTTCAACACCTTCCTAAATCACGCTCTCCGGCATCTTTTGCAAACTCACACCCACATTCTGTAGTCTCAACAATAATCCATTCCACAGTGAACTCGGTAGTTTCTAACACATTCTCCCACTCCAGTTGGGCTCTTTTAAGGATAAGGAATCATTCAAAGGGCTTTGCTGTAACTAATCCTTCTACCCTTCAAACAATAAAAATCAGCAAGCTCGATAAAACTAATGGTAAAAAAAACCATAAGCCTGGAACAGCTGAGTTAAACAGAAGATTTTGTAACAAACATTCAGCTCTCCAGTGCTGAAATCCAACTACACAGGCGGGCTCCTTTTTCTTCCTTGATTTTCAGAAGGCTTTCTTGATAAAGTTCTGTGACAGGACTAATTCTGTGTAACCAGAGTGGGCTAATTGAAATGCAACCCATCATTTCCTTCTAGGTGATTTGCTCTTAATATCTGTTCTGCATCAGGGTTTTGATACTTAGATGCACCCACTGTGCCATTGGGAGGGAGGAAAAAACCCTATTAGCTGTAGCAGAGATGATGAAAAGCAGAGAAATCAAAGGGGAAAGGAGACAGAAGGCTTTCTTTCCTTATCCAGAGCTGTTCCATATTCCCCATGACTCTCCAGAGCTGGGCCAGCACAGACAAGCTGGCACTTGCTGCCCTGAAGAAACAGGCTGGCAGATTGGCATGAGGTTTTGAAAGACAGCCTGGGTTTGGATGCCATCCTTGCTCTCCAGCTGACACCTGACTTTGGACAGAGCTCAACAGGAAGCAAGGCATATGGAAAAAAAGCCTTGTCTAGGGAGCAATGAGAAGCTAATAGAGAAACCTAAATGAGACATGACTCAATTAATGAGAGCTGATGGGGCTAATGACTAAACAGATGGTATTCCTAAAAAAAGACGAGGGAGAGGAAATATAGCTGTGATAATGGACCTGCTGTAGTGTAGATGGCAACTCTAATGCTGTCTCTTGCAGAGCACTGAAAGCTCTGAGGAAAAGGAGTGCTCTTTGCCTCTACTGCGATACAGAGCAACCTGAAAAAGGAAGCTTAACTGGATTAAGGCACCTCATCCCTCCTTCCTGCAGGTGGAAGATGATTATTTAAAAGGTCTCCTACTACAGCCCCCAATAGGCAGGCAAAAATGGTGTTACAACCATATTTTCTATCTCTACATACACCCACTCTTTGTTTTTGACAGACTACAGTAGAAAAGTCAAAGTCTTTCAAAGTCAGAAGTGCTTAGAGCTGAGATATGGCTCTAACTAAAGGAGCTTCTAATTGCAAAGCACCACAGAGTCCTGCTGTCATCATCTTCCTGCAATGGTAACTCAAGAACAGACAGACTGTCCTCCCTTGAGACACTCTTGTACATTCCTGGAGCAGCCTTGAGAAGGTTTGACTTGATTTGATCACACTTAATGTTGTAACTATGCAGAGATTACAGGTCAGATGTTATGGGCCACTGGACTGTCAAGGCAAGTCAACATTAGGGCAAGGAGCAGCCTCTGTCCCTTTTGATGATCTGTCAAATACAATTATATTTGTGACATCTTATCATAGGCCTGAGAACCTGTAATGAGCTCAGATCTACAAATCTGATCCAAATATGCTTCCAGTTCTAACCAGCAGCCTTCTTTTCAGTGTTACCCACGTGTTTCTTCACCAGCCACTCATCAGTGAAGCTGCTGTGATCAATACATGCAGTTCCTGTGGATTAAATATGCCAGTGCAGCACGTCTGCTCTGCTCACAGCTTTTCCAACAATGGGCCCCTCTGTGGTGTTTGCCAGCAGGAGGGAGAAAGGAAGGTTCATCCTGCTCAGTGATGCATTCTGACTGACAGGAGTGTCTGCTCTGGGGTGAACTTTGGATTTCCTCCCCTACAGCCTGAGATAGCACACAGCTGCCTCCTCCCATGACAATCAGCCTAATGCAGCCAGCATTACAGCCACTCACATCTCTTCAGGCTTTTGCATTTAGAAACAAGCTAGATGGAAAAAAAAAAAAAACCCAACAAAACGGAATGAAGTTGCTACTCCTGAACAGATAAAAATACTTTCCTAAAAACGGTAATGCCCTGTGCCTCCATTTTCCTATTTATGGGCATCTCTGAATTTGACACTCTAGTGTCACTTCTCGCACAGGTCTTGGTGCTGCCATTGGAGGGAACCTTGCTCTGGCCCTCAGCAACCCACAAGAGCCTCGCCATGGAAGAATCACCAGCACCAGTAAACCACTAGTTTACTGGTTTACCACCAGTAAACCTGCCCATTCTACCAGGTTTTCCTTCCACAAGAGGAAAGGCAGCAACAGTTACCTGTGAGTTCTAGCCATCAAGTGCAGGATATCTCTATCTCCTCAATGGGGTGTATTAGGATGTTTGGGAGATTTATAGTTGAGCCATAAAACAACATCTTTTCAAGGAATATTTGAACAGCTGCCATCTATCCCAATTTCTAAATGCAATTGTCTTGATATGCCTGGTGACTTAAGACAGCTTGCTATAGGAAACCCGTCTGAACACAAATGGCCTCACCAATTTCTGCTAACATAGTGGACACAGTAATGAACCATTTTATGATTAAAATGGGGAAAGGAGTTGCCCCTCAGGGATGATTCTGGGATGAATCTGTCAGGTGCATGACATGCCCAGGTGACAGCAGGGAGATTCTGCTCTCTTAGCTCTCCTCAGCTCTGACTGCTGGGATGAGGCTAATGGGGAGGTCAGCATGCACATTCTGCCCAGCTTCCCACTGTCCAGAATAGACTTTCAGCCTTTATTTCCACTGGAAAAAAAAAAAGAAATAAACAGCAGCAGGAGTATGTCTAAGCTTGAGCTCTTTCTGACAAAAGAACTTTAAAATATGATCATTAAATTCAGAAAGATTCAGGGACCGATGTAAATACAATTTAGGAAAGAACAAGCCAAATAAAATTAAATTCTCTGCTTCTGTTTGATATCTGCTTTTGAGTTAGTGCCAAAAGCCACTGAGGCTGACTTGCATGAACATTTCCACTGACTGGCAGCAAGGAGCATTGTCCAGCTCCCTCTCAGGAAAAGAACATATCCATAGAAATTAAAAATGAGTGTTTGTGGGGAATGAAAGGAAAAGAGACCTCTCAGAAGTAAGTATGAAATTACACACAATAATGAAGGATTCATTATTGTTTCAGTCAATTACACTGACTGAAATAATTATATCATTAAATAATTATACATTAAATAATTATATCAAAACTCTATAACAAATAGAGTATGTTGTTTCTTTGTCTTGTTCAGACTACAGAACAAAATAAAAAAATATCTTAAGCAAAAAGCACAGAGGGGGAATCTGAGACAGAAGCACAGAATTAAACTGAACATACTGGCACAGCACCAACAAATCTTTCAGAGAAAGCCTGACAGTCCTGCACAATAAATCTGCTCCCTCTTCATTACAAGCCTGTCTGCAAGAAACACTTTCCACTAAAAGCCTTGCTATAGCAAAGTTCTATTTATAGAAATCCTCGTGGCAATTCCCTACTTCTCCTCTTTCCTACCCCTTGTCAACAATCACAATCATTATCTTTCTTGGAAGGCAGTAAAACACAGGTGAAGCTTGTGTTTCCCTACTTTAAGAAATGGTATGTATTACACAGAAGGACCAACAAAAACGTGCTAAACTAGTGATATTCATACTTAACTGTGTCAAGTCAGTTCACATGCATAATTTTTTTGGCTTTACCCCCCTCTCGTGATTATATCCCTCCTGGAGCAGAACCAGCCCCATGGCTGCTTGTCACGCTCTGGGGAGAACATGTGCAATGTGCAGGTGCCTGTCATGTCATGAGTGTGCGTTCAGGTGTGTTTTAAGGCAGAGGCTCTTTGAGGGACTTATTCTACACCCCTGATTGACAATTGCATTGTGTGCTCCTCCTTCATGCAAGAACAGGAACAGCAAAGCCAACAGCAGCATAGGATCATCCCCCCAACTCCACTTGAGCTGATGAGAGCCTGCCCATTACTTTGCAGCTGTATTTTTCCAACAAAACGTACTAACTATCCCTAAAATCCTTTCTTCCTTTAAATTTTTTGATCATTATGGCCATAATATTCTCACTGTTACAATTGATCCTGCAACATTAGAGCTCCTGTCTCACCAAGGGAAAAGTGGTTTGTTTTCTTTATTTGTTCACTCCTTGATCTCTGAATGAGAGCGGCAGTCAGGAGCCTGGCAGGTGGCAGGGGAGTTGCATGTGATTCCCCCATTTGTTACAAAATGGAACACTTCTTCATCACTCTCTTTTTAATGAATCATCTAGGAGTGAGGCTATCTGTGTGCAGTGAGATTCTCTGCCTTTCCTCTCTTTACTCTCCTATTTTTAAAATCAAAGATTCTTCCTTGCAGTCATGTTCTCTGTATGTGGTTTGAGTTTCTCGGCCAGGACTGCCTGCATTTGAGGATTACAGAGAAAACCAGGGCAGGGACACAGTTGTTGTGGTTCTGACCCTTAGGCACGGGTTATTCAATTGCTGGGTGAGAAAAACTGGAAGCAGAATACTCATTATTTTGGCCTTGAGGAATTTACACTTCTGAATAAAGATTCTGCTGACACGCACAGGTTGCTAAGCTTTCCGTTTACTGGGTGCAGCTCCAGCTTTAGCACTCCAACAAAAGCAGCTGCATCCAAACATCTTTAGAAGCTGTTTCCTCTAATCATTCCATCCTGGATGAGTGCTGTCCCCCTGTCCCCAGCTTCCAAGTACATCCAGGGACCTTAGAAGTCATCACAAACAGCTTCACAAGCCCAGGGCAAAACAAACCCAACCTGAGCAGTGGGGGAGCAGGACCTCAGTTAGCCAAAGGGCAACCTGAGAACCAGGAGCCTTTGTGAGAACAGTGAATGAATGAGGGATTTTAAAGGTATGTAAAGCATTAGGACATTGGGATAAACAAGGGAATAGCTTCACTACCTACGTATCCCTCCTGATTCAATTTTCACTGTACTATTTCAACTCAGTTGGGATTTTCATAATTTTCCACAATAATTAAAATGCAAACAATACCCTTCACAGATATTTAAAACAAGTGATGTTTCAACTTTCTCTGATACAGGCAGGTGTCTTCTTTTCTCTTAAAGCTACACTTTCAGTCTGGTACTTCTGTTAAGTAACTCAAATCCAGGAACACCAAGTTTCAGTGTAAACAGCAGAAATGAGGTGGTGGCACCTTCCACATGCAGCTCCAGTTGCAGTCTCAGTTTGTTCTTAGGATAGGGATTACAAAGACTTGCCAGGTGAGTTACGCATTATTAAAAGGAAACCTGCCAAATGCCAAGTAGACAAGCTCTCAATGGATGTCCTTTTCCATCCATTTTCAGTGTTGCTTTATCTCAGATTTCTAAATTACCAAAAAATTTTGTGTTTTTAAGAGTTTTCAATTATTAAAGCGTAACTAAAGAAAGTACAGAAAGAGGCAGGCGAGATTCACCATAAAACTCCAGCACCTTCTGGAGTGTGAACACTTTGCCTTGGGGAGTACTACTGTTACTATAATGTGGATTTATTCTCCATTTATAAACAAGACTGAACAATCGCTAGTGCAAAATTTATTCTTGTCATGACAGTTAACAGAAAACAAACTATCATGAAGGAATGAGATGTCCCTGGATACTGATTATGCACACAATGACATCCATTTGAATTTTGTTTTGGAGTTTGAATGCAAAATTGTTAAACAATACTGATGTTTTTCAGTAACCCCCTGGCAAGCGCTTTGGAATGTCTTCTCTTTCTTATGGTAAATGAGACTACTCAAAATTACCTGTTTGGGGTTTTTCTTAACCAAATGACAGTATTTGGTACTACTCCTTACAGATGATAGAATCTGAAAAGTAATTTCTTCCACTTTCACGACTCCTTATGGGAAAATTGGCCTTTTGTGCTTGTACTCAGTAAAGCACTCAGCGTCAGTCCAGCTGTAACTGACACAGAAGCCTCCAGCTGGGAAATCCGATAATACAAATTTTCACTTACAGCTTCAAACACTGCTTTAATAAGCATGGATTTAAAACAGGAACTCAGAAAATGAAGAAACATACTCGAAACAACAACATAGAGGACTAATGAACATGAAAATGCTTCCTTGTTGAATTTCTTTTAACGCTCAGCAGTAGCTTATTTGCAAGCAGAAAGAAAGGTGCTATAGATGATGTTACACCTTCCTCTATGTATTGTAGCTCTATTTTCTATACATGCTACAAAGTAATATTAACCTTCTCCTTTTTTAAAATTTCAAGATACTATTCTTTTCATTTAGTCCTTTAATCCTCAAAAAGTTTTTGTACTATTTTAAATGGGAAATAAAAAAAAAGCACATTTGTACTGCCAGCAATCACTGTAACAGGCTATTTAGCCAAAGCTGGGGGGATACAAGTCAGGAGAGCTGCCAAACCTGGCAGCCTCAGCAACTGTGGCAGGTTCCTGACCCCCAGCAGGAGGGTCCTGCTCCTCCTGCTGCAGCTCTCTCCATTCCCAGGAAAGGTGAGACAAGCTGAAACAAACAGAACTCAGGAAGGTTTGAACGAAACCTTCTGAAACGTCAATAAAAAACCAGGGTTGCGTTTTAGTCTCTAGAGTGTTCCAAAGCCTGGGGAAGAAAATAAAAATAAACCAGAATCCCAGGCAGTAAAACCTGTTAAGGTAATGAAGGATTAAGCCCACTAATATAGGCAGGCTGCCCCCAGCTCCTTGGCACAGTCCCCCTGTGCTGTGTCAATGCCCATCTCCAAGGGGCAGCAGATGGAAAAGCGGAATGATAAGACCAGCTAATGCTGCTCCCTCACAAAAATGGCACTATTCTAACATGGAAGGCTGACTTTTTGTGTTTAATCTCCAAACGATTTATTTCCTGAAGAGCTCCTTTGAGAGAGGTGGTTAATGAGAAAGGAGGTATAGAAATGAAGAATACAGCTGATTGCATAGGCAAATCAGCATGTGCATTTTCTTTGGGGAGGGGGATTTGCAGATGAATGGGTTAATGATAAAAGCCATTGCTGGCTTTTTATTTATTTTTTTTTCTCCCCTCCCAAGCTCCACAGCTGAGCGGGACAGGATGTGAGAGGGGGAAGGATGGTTACGGACAGATAGATTAAAAAGTACAAAGCCATTTTGACTGCTTACAAATATTTCTGGCAGGCCTGAGAGCACCGGTTGGGGGGACCAGCCTTCAGGCGGGAGCATCTGCTTCAGATGTGACTCCCAGACAAGCTTTTCCCTCAAAGGCTACACTTTTTATTATTTGGGAAGGAGACAAAGAGCAAGAGAGGAGCGTGCCAGCCGAGGGCACCGAGCAGTTATTCTCCCAGGGAAGGATGCCTGCCTTGTGAAAGGCTGGAAAGGAATCAAGAAACACAGAAACAGAGAAATGAAAAAGCAGGACCCTGAGCCCTCCAGAAGCAGTAAACCTTCCCTTCTTTTCTCTTCTGTGGTATCTTTGGAAGCTGCTGCTAGGGCATACTGAAAAGGGTTTTTGTCAGAAGCCCTCCCCGCAGATGTCTTCTGATCCCTCTGGAGGTATTTCAACCCCTAATACAGCTGTCACTTTCTCCCCACTGCTCTAACAAAAAAAACCCAAAAAAACAAAAAACAAAACAAAACAAAACAAAAAAAACCCCAACCCCCCCCAAAAACCCCCCAAAAAACGGGGGAAAATAAAATGGGAATAAATTTCTGCCTAATGGACCGAGGTGCCCCTGACAGCCGTTCACTGAGGCCCGCGGCCTGCGGGACACCCCGCTGCCTGAGGGACACCCCGCTGCCTGAGAGGACACCCCGCTGCCCGATGGGATGCCCCGATGCCTGAGGGACGCCCCGCTGCCCGAGGGGACACCCCGCTGCCTGAGGGACGCCCAGCGCTTCTCGCTGCCTTCACGCCACATTAACACCCTGCCCGGCAGAGCACGACGGAGAACCCGGGCCCGCCTGATCCTCTGAGCTACCCGGAGCTGCTGCTCTCTCGCACCCTCTGTCTCTCCCCTCGGCCCGGCTCCCCACAAGTGGAAATGAACAATACTTTTCTCTCGATGCAAATGCCAGGGAGAGGGAGGCGAGGCAGCACCTTACCCTCACCCCCTCCTCTGCCTCTCCTTCCCTTTGTGAGTTCAAGCAGATAATAGTGAAAGCCAAGGCCCATCTGTGGCTTCTGAGCAGACTTTGTCCCAGTTACTTAGGCTCATCTCTAAGCCTGCTTTAGGCTCCCTGCAGTTTAATGCATCTTTAAGAATTGTCATTCTATCACTCCCTTGCTCTGCCGCCTCCGTGCTCCCTCCCCTGCTCCAGTCCCGCCCGCTCCCAGCCTCCCTTTCCCCCAGTTAAAAATGCTTCACATTCGAACGGCTGTATTTTCATCAGCACTCAGCTCAGAAACAGGCCCTCCTCCCTCTCCTTCACATCCCCCCTCCTGCTGAATAAAAACTGGGCTGGAGGAGCTCTTTTCACGCTTTATTTATTTAAAAGCTCTCCCTTACATTTCATATCGAGCCCTCAGTGTGTCAGGCTGTCTCGGGACAGTGTGGCAACGCTCACAAAACCAACACCTTAACATTATCGATGCATTTGAACATCTTCAAAATTCAATTCTCCTACTTTTATTCTCTCACCTCATGCTGCATAGAGTGGTAAGAAAGATGAAAAAGTAATTTTCTTGAGGATTATTAACTTACTTTTTTTTTTTTTTGCCCTAGTGCTGGCTAGGGAATATTGAAGGTCCAATAATTTTTAAAAGCACCAAATACATGAAATTAGTGAGAGCTGCTGTCTGAGCTCAGCATCTCTGAAGAGCCAGATACAAGTTCATAATGAAGAAAAGTCCTGTATTCCCTTTGTAGCAAGCTAGCACCAAGACAGAGAAAACCCTGCCACAAATGGAATATATAATACCCATCTCACTGGTCCCTGATGGGGGAAGGGACAAAACTGCTCGGTGGCTGAGATGAGGCTTGTTCCTTTGTCCTGCCCTGTCTAGAGCAGGGCACAGTGTCCTTTTACAGTGACCTCAGGTTTTACTGGACAAACCTTTGCTTGTTCAAGGAGCTCAACCATCAGTGATCCCCAGAGTTTCAGGTTCAGCTCCTGAGGGAACTGGAAGGCACTGGGCAGCCTGTGGATATCTCTACCCCTGAGGCAGGTGTGTTACAGCCTCATCCCCATTCTGGAGGGTATGGCTGCCTGCAGCTACAGCTGAAGGGAGGCCTTTCAGTTCTAGGTTCCTAAACAGACAAGGCAGGAAGAGGATAGGAAGAAAAACAGCACATTAAGGATGCAGAGTCTTCCTGAAAGTCATGGCAGAGCAGGGGTAGGGCAGGGAATAAAACTCCCAGTCTTGTTTTTGAAGATTTTCTTTCCGATCAGGATCGACTCAGTTTCAATGGAAGGAGACTGGGAGGGCTCGAGCACAAAGGCATCAGATCCTTCAAGGGCAAAAGCTCCATCCCAAAAGCCTTATTTCTTCACATTAGAAATATGTGAAGGAAAAGACCTTTCTCCAAGGCATGAAAATAACTTGAGTTGTTACATGAATGGCCGATCCACTTAATTCTGAAAGCTGGAGAGTGCCAACATCTGATCATCTGACCTGATCTTCCCTCTCTTACATGGGGTCAGACCTCTGATTTCATGATCTCTTAAGTGACAGTGGTCTTGAGCATGGAATTAATGATGGTAGTAGATTTTCTAACTAAACATCACAGGGTCCATTCCAAAGCTGGAGAGTACAGCAGAGCAGAAAAAATGCTCACAACCTTACCTTAGGATTTACTTTAGCTAACAAGTCACTCCTGATAAGTAGGAAAAGAAACCAAGTCGTTTGTCTCCTTCCCTCCTGCTGCCCAGCTGCCTGCCTGACACTGACACAAAGCACCAGCAACTCTGACAAGTCCTAAGCAAATCCCAGATTGGATTTCTCTACTTCCTCAGCACTACAGTTTTGACAAAATTCCCATGGGGCGGGCAAGACACATTTGCAAAAACCCCAGCACAGCATATTCCTCGACACAAATGAAAAATGTAATATGCAGATCAGAGAGAATGACTCTGCACTGGCACAGAGCAGCACAGTTTTCTCTGGATTGACTGACAGTGCTGTTTGATGCACGGAGAAACTCTGCTGGAAATGCACTGGATTTGCTCAATAGACCTGATGCTTAAGTCCTAAGGCCTCTCTGTATTCAGGACAGATATGAGCAAAAGGATGTTATTCTGAAAATACAGCCATTTGTAACATTTCTTGCACACAGAACAAGACTGACAAAAAATGGGAAGATCCATAACTACTTGGAGAGAATTGGGAAAATTTATTTTGTGCTGTTATGGAAGTGGAAGAGGGAGCCTGTGTGAGAATCTGTATACTCCCTGTCAGAACATGCAATAACAACAATCTATTTTCTGTCTCATACCTCGGAGCTGACTGAAAAGCAAATAACTCCCAATAACAAATTACAAGCAGTGTTACAGCTGCTTTGAGAACACATAAAATCAAACTGCTCTTCATACTCCACACATATTTGGTATTGCAAATGTATGACATACATTTAAGCTATAAGAGGGGAAGCTGTCTGAGGCTGCAGTTTCTGGTACGGGGCAGCGTGACAGATTCTCTGAACAGCATTTAGGGACTCAGATGCCTCACACAAACCTTTTCCATTATAAGCACAGTCATAAAGCACCAAATCTTCTCCATGGTGTAAATGAGCATGTTTCATCAAAATTTAAGAGGTGATGTTGATTCACATTAGAGATGATCTAGCTTTATTGTGTCTGCAATCTGAGAAGGATTACCTACCTGTACAAGTCATCAGTCAATATAAATACAAGACTGCAGACCTTAAATGAGGCTAAAAGCTACACAAAGTAAGGCTCTCAAGAGCCTTAACTCACTAAGTTCACTTCAGACACTTGTGAAAATTTCATCTACTGATATCTATGTGCTCACAGTGCCCACAAGAACTTGTACTGTGGAGTGAAGCAGGTGGGAAGTGCACTAAGAGGCAGGAATTAATAGGTTTAGCAAGGATTAATAGACAGAGTGACATTGAGAGGCTGGGGTTTGTGAACAGCACTGTACCACCCTACACTCAATGTCACAAGGACCTCCAGAAATGTGGATGAATAAGCAATTCAGCCTAAAATCAGGCCATGTACGTGTGGCAGGAGTCTGCTGGCAGAGGCCTGTGTGAAGGTGGGAAAATGTGGGGCTCTGCAGGACTGGGCTGTGCCAGCTGAAGCCCCTCTGTGCAGACATGTTTGTACTGGCAGCGCATGCTTTTGGCTAGAAAGCTCATTTCATGTGTATTCTCCACTCCAAGGAGAAATGTTACTAAAACAGCTCAATGAACAGCTCTGCCAGTGCAGATGATTCTACAGCAAGAGCACTTCATCTGTATGGTGGCTTTTCCCCTGAAAAAGCACTGCCAGTGTAGTTCTCACAGCAATTCTTAGGTTAACCTCAGCATTGACTCCAGCTTTCTCCCAGCATTTTGAACTTGAATTTGCAAAGAAAAAGCTCCTTTAAAACAAACCCCCTCAACCAATTCTGCCTTCAGATCGAGCTCTGTATCTTCGACGTGTGACGCTGGTGTTCAGCAGCTGTGTGCTGTAATTAGCACTCAAGTGTTCAGACACACGAAGTGACAAACTAAAACCTCAACCCATGAGTACCTGTACCATCTATGTCCCAAAGGCAAATAAATGAGGCAAAGGATGGACGGCTGTCAAGACATCTCCTTTCCAGATGAGAGTATCTGGACTCACACCACTGTGTTGCCTTGGCCAGTGCTAATTATACCTTACCTTCTAGTTCCCCACCCTAAAAGAAGGCAGTTTAGGTGACAAAATGTATTACAGTTGACACTGAAATGTAATATAACAACCCACCAATTTCCTCATAAATAAAATTACAGGAACTCTAAATAACGTATATCAGCTGCTAACCCTCTGAAATGGGAGGCAGTCTTCAGTCCAGCCTCAGGATGGAGACAGAAGGAACAACTTCTGAAGACAGACTCTCTGTGGACTGCTCTGAACACTGTCCCTGTCTCATTACCTCTCACAGATTGAAGGGAAAAATCCAACTCGCCATCAATTAGGAAGAGTTCCCACTGAACCTGCAGAAACTCAAATTCACTGTTAGTTCATTAATGTGCTAGCATTTGTAAAGATTCAAATGGGCTTTTCAGGCTTCAGTCCAGCAAGAAAGCTATTCCTGTTGCTTGTTAGATAATTGTCAATTAATGAATTTAAATGCTATGTGGCAGTTTAAATGAGAAATTAACAGCTCTTCACAATCCAATAAAATCAGATGAAATTAAGTTAAATCAAAATGTTTTACACAGCACACCCAAACAAGTGACAATTAGGAAAGCATGTGTATAAAAAAAATATATGATTTCAGGGTCTTTGAGTGGTCCCACTGCATGGCTGTGTCCACCAGGAAAGGAATGAGATGGCATGCTACATTTCCAAGTGGCAATGCACCAAGCAAGACTTTATAAACCTCTGGTACCTTCTTTATCTTGTTCTTACAGGATGTTTTAAGGACTTAAGGGTTACAGCCAAATCATTTACAACCCAAATCACATGCAAGTTTCCCTGTATTTTTTTTTCTTCTCGTCCTCACAAAACACTAGTAACAAGAGGCATTTATTCAGAACTAGTCAGCACAGGGCTGTACCCATCACACATCACTCTTCCTTTACCCCATGATCACTTTCCCTACCTGTAGACACCTAAATGCCAAAGCAGGAGTAAGATGCACAGCACAGGGGAAAGCAGACTGGAGTATTTATTTAGAAATCAGCATCTTGGTGAAGAGAAGACAGGTAAACATTTTGCCTGGGGCACTGGCACAATACACACACAGCTTCACTCTGCATCATTTCCATCCCTTCTGCCCTCACAGCTACCTGGAGGATGCTGCAAGGGGGTCAAGAGCAGGCTGTCTGCCCACCCCAATAGAGCCCCTCCCATGCCAAGAGGGGTGAATTCTGTACATCACTCACACTCTTCATGCTGAATTTACTACCTGACAATCAAAAGGAAAGGTGCTAAACAGCAGACAAAGCATAGTAAAAGACAGAGATGGGGCAGAGGAGGGAGGAGGGGGAATGTACATGGGCTTCCACTACTTTAAAAAGGTTAGATCTGTTAGATTTTAGATTTTGACCACTTTTTGGAAATCAGAAGGATCAGCAGAGCAGCACTTTTGGCTTAGAGAAATAGAAAAACAAAAGGGCAGCTATAGCAGTCTGTGATAACTTCAAAGAACCCACATGAAAAAGGTTCGATAGTTTAGCTTGTAAAGATACAAGAAAATTATATACAAAATAATTCTGGTTTATGAAAAACTAGATCAGTTCCTATCTCTGAATCAGACTTTATTCTAAAGGTGAACCGCGTAACCAATTCAGACTGCCAGGTTATCAGAAGTTCAGTAGTTTCCTTCACATATGATATTGCCTGTGCTCCTGCAGAATATTACCTATTTCCACTTGTAATTTTGAAGAGAAAATATCCTGTAAAGAGGAAAAATGTCTCAGAAACCAGCTCCAAAAGTGTCATTGGCCAAGGAAAACTAGAACTTCTGCCTAAGCAGATGTGGATAAAAATTCAGCAATCCTGTCCTCAATATTTTTAACTGCTAGAGAGGAGACCAAAGCACATCTGCCTCCACCGTTTCTGTAATCAAGTTTCAAGACCACCAGTCTGTGTTTCTGTCTGGAACAGCCACGAGATGCCACATCAGCAGCATTGTGGAGAGATGTCCTGGCAGAGAGGACAGGCACTATTCCAAACCTTCACACAGCTTTTCCTGGTTTCATCACCTCAGGGAGATGCCTCTACATAATAAGAACAGGTCTGTGGCTGCCAGTTTTCAACTACTACTGTCCTTCAGGACCCAGGCATGTCTGTTACCTTAAGCAAATAATTTCATGTTCCAGCAGCCTCCCCTGCTTCAAAACCTGTAAAAAAGACAGTGCTCTGCCTGCTGGACTCAAAATGAAGATGTATGATTGAAATTCCAACAGTCAGGAGCTCCAGCAGTAGGCTCCAATGGTTTATTGCCTTCCAAACCTGATTTCCCCAAATGCTTTACTGACCTGCAATGTGCAAGGCACACTCCCTCACTCTCCAGCTCTGTATTTTTCCTTCTGCCTCTGGTCTATTTTTTTTGGTTTGCACTGGAGGTTGGTTCTGCAGAGAAATCTCCTGGTGCCCCCAAGCATCAGGACCACCTCTTGCCTGGGCTGTGGTTGCTCCTACCAGTCTCAGTGTCACAGCAGGAGCATCACGCAGAAGGTGGTACAAATATGGAGCAAATTCCATCAGCTGTCTTAGACAGTAATGTAGGCAGCAGCTGACAAATGGAAAGTTATTAAAAAACTTCACAAGGTAGCAGGAAAAAGGACTCCGAAATATCTTCTTTTGCACAAGTTACAGCTTAGCAGTGGGGAAAGGAGTTAATTAATTACTGGAGTTAATTTGACATGCAGCAGCTCTTCAGTCTGGACTCCTTGCTTCTTGCCTACAACACCTAAGCTTGCCAAGCAGTCTCTCACTCCTCTGTTGGATAAGCCTGAGACAGCTTGGTTTCCAAGATCAGCAGGTGCACTGAGTCCACAATAACCCAAACAGTTTTGGGGTGTGCCCCCCAAACCACCTGAAGCTACCATGCCGTAACGGGGCCCCTCACACTGTACCTTACAGACAGCTGTTCTCATATGCTATTACTGGTGTTAGTAGCACTGAAAGTTTACTTTGCTGTGCAGTTTACAACAGATCGATACATCATTTTCCCTCCCACCAGAGCACCATGCTGCTTATCCTCTGCCTTTAATGCACTGTTTGACTTCAGTGGCATGTCACAGAGGCAGGGAAAACTGGGAAAACAGCTCAAGAATCCACTTGATGGAAACAACTCGTTCATTGGAGTGAGTTCCTAATTTCCTCTCAAGGAACCCCTGAGCTGTGTCCCTGGCAGGCTGGGGTGGGGTTGGCAGCAGCTGTACCTGTGCTGCAATGATGGCAGAGAGCACAGAGCCTGCTAAGGTGACTCAGCACACTCATTGCCATCAACTCCACTGGGTTAATCCTGCCATCTGCTCTTACAAACAGGTGAATGTGCTTATTGTGGAAAGTTCTTGATTTTAGTGCTGCCTGAGTCGCTGACTGCTGTGACCTGGGACGAGCTGTGTGATTGATGCAGCTGGCAAGGCTGTTAAGCTGGCACAAAGCCCCTCTCAGAAATACCTGTCAAGCCAATATGATTAAAAAATAAATAAATCAAGGAACCAGAAGCAAGTCCATATACTCTTCCTCAATCAAGTATACATTATTAAAAACAAGGTTGCCAACTCTCTTAGGATGGCCACAGCGGAAATGCTGTGGTATTTTCAAACCCCAGTTTGTTAATCCTTTTAGTCCCAGCAATAAATATGGAATCCACAGGACAAAGCCCCAAAAGACCATTCATGCACAGATACATCCCAAAGCCACAGTGCCTTGCAAGCAGAGGCTCACAATCCAACATAGCTCAAAGCTAAGGCTAAGGGTATGGCTAAGAAATCCCAAAGTTCGCTTTTTCCCCTCTGTAAGCAGATTTTCATCTCATTAATTGAAACCTGTATTTCCTTATTATACATGAAACTGACTATTAGTTTGTGTCCCCTCTTAATGGCAATAAAGGTTGTGGAATGCTGGTGCCTCATGACTAATATTATAAATGCCAAATCAGACAACATAAGCTGAAATTAAACTGTGATTTCATACTCAGCTTTAACAGGTACAGATAATTCCCCATGCAGGGTGTCTTACACTATGTGCCACTACTTTGATTTTCTATCACACTTTCTCCTTGCTATTGTTCGACATAAAGAGATAAACCCTTCAATAGGACTTCCTCCTGCTATCAGCAGCAATGTCAAAATTTTCCTGAAAGTTACTTGAGTTAATTACAATTCTGTTGCAAATACTTCATGACAGTAATTTTATTTAGCCTTTGCAACAAAAACCCAACTAAATATTCTGTGAGCTGCCTTTGTAATTGCCCTCCAGCAGGTAAATGCTGAGAGAAACAGATGCAGCTTGTGCTTGGGTAGAACATTTCTGTAAGAAGCTTAAGTCAGGAGTCCCCTAAAGAACTGAACTGGCCCTACACAAGAAAGTATTTGACCTTATCAATAAGGTCAAGGATTCACTGGAAGATTACAAGAAAACAACAGGTCTAATAGGTTCAGGCAAAGCCTTCTGTGCCCACGATCAAACCAGACAAACTCTTATGCTAAAAACTCCCTATCAAGTAGGACCACCAAATTCCATCTTTCCTAAAAACTTTAAAAAAAATTAACTCATACCCCCATATTTTTTACCAGTTAAGATACTTCTCAGGAAACAAATGAAACTAAAAATCAGAAAGTCCAATGATTAATTTTTATGTTGGTCAATGGCACCTGTAAATCACTATGTGAACCCAAGATATTTCTGTAGTACCCAGACATGCTGTATCTTTACTTTTTTCATCTTGAAAAAGGTATAATTATCAGTCTTTACACAACAACCATACAGCAAAATTCAACAAGGTAACTCACTGGGTGGCTTTAAATTTTTTTTAAAATAATTTTCATTCTTCATCTGTTGATTCAAACATTGTAAAAGCAGTTAAGCCAAGCAATAGTGACTCAGCTTCACTGAGAGTCACATTTCTGTCTACGAATTACAGTGAGATCAGTTTCACCATCATTAAACACAAAAAATGTTTGCTAGTTTATATTTGCTAATCCAGTTCCTTTCTTCATCAAATTACTTACTGGTATTAGATTAGAAAGATGAAATAACTCCCCAAGGCAGGAAAATACTTGTGAGATGCTCTATGGGAGAAGCAGGAAAACAAGAGAAAAATGTATCTGGGACTGGAGCAAGACAAAGCAGTCACATTCCTGTCAACCTCTGGGTATAAGAGCCTGGGAAAATTGCAGCACTGTAGCTGGGGACAATTTTCCTGATAATGATGGCTGTAACAAGAAAAGAAAGATTTTACAGGGAACTGGGAAATAAAATGAGGTGTAGCTGTAGATTGGTAAAATCAGGTCTGTGCACGAATTTTGAGAGCGGGTCAGTGCTTGGCAGGGCCATTGTTAAAGCTTTCGACAGCCTTCCACCCCTCTAACACCCCGGGGCCAGAGGGGCCTTTCACCTCCTGACTTGTCTGGCATCTCCCCAGAGACACTCTCTCCAGGGGAAGAATACAAGGGCCGGAGATGCACTAGCAGAATTATTTAAGCCTTTGAGAATTTAAAGTAATGGGTGTTATTTTCTGTGAGTTAGCCCAGTTTATCTCAGCTGATGTCAGGGGAGTTATTCTGGTGAAAAAAGGGGAGATGCTGAGTTCTCTGTTTCATTCTGAGGGCTTACATTGCTCACTTGTTCTCTCTGGACATTAGAATTCCCAACACATCTACTGAGAAACTCAAGATTTTCAGTTGTTATTTTCTTCTTTTTCTTTGATCTTTGGAAAGATGGATTACTTTTTTGCTTGTCTGACTGGACCATCTGCTGATATTGCAGGAGGACATGTGTTGGTATTAATAAACTTTATGTGTTCATGTAATAATTTTGCTTGGGAACCCAGCTGAATTTGTTTAGCCTGTTCTCAGTATGATGCTGTCAGCCACTGATATTTGGAGGGGAAAGCCATAAATACTTTTCTGAGTCTGGCTAATGAATTTTTTTTAAAATTTCAATCAGAATAATTGCCATGGTTTTGTCTGGGAAATAACAACTTGCAAAAATGCACTCAAGAGGGATGTAGGAGATTTAAACAATGCCAGATGTGAATGCACTGTTTTAGCCAATGAACTGCCAGGCACTTCCCAACCTCAGTAACTATCTTCAGGACAACAAAGCCCATAGGATGAAGGAAAAATTACACTGTGCATTTCTGAGAGACACATATATGCAAACCAATGTCTGTGCCCTACTCATTGAAGCAAAACGGAAGAGTTCTTGCTTTCTTCTCTTAAAATCTTCTGTCCCTCTAGACCCAAGGCCAGCTTAAGTCTCTCCAAAAAATAATTAAAACCATAAGTCATTTTGGAGTCAAAACAAAAATAGCACGGGAAAAAAGAGGTGAAACTGTATCTCCATTTATTTTTAATTCAGAAGAACTGAGAAACAATGGGATAAGATACGGCAAAACTTTTCATCATCAGGCTCAGCTTCACTGAGACTCATTTTGGCTTTTGGGTTGTCCACCTATATAAGCAAATACCTATAAATAAAGCAACTGTGACACCTGTATCCTTCCCACGGGACGGATGCCATTTGATGTCAGCTTGATTCCTAAGGTACCAAAATGTGCTGTGACTGAAATGTGCAAGCTGTACCTGACCAGTGCACAGACATTGGTCACTTGCCCAGGAAACATGTGTTTGCAACTCGTCCTCCTCCCCGCATCACCAAAAAAGTAAAGATACAGCATGTACTACAGAAATATCCTGGGTTCACGTAATGATTTACAGGTGCCATTAACCAACATGAAAATCAATGGTGATGCTGGGAGGATAAAAGGACCAAAGCAAACTGAGAGCAAGGCATGTTGCTCTCCAGGCTGTGTAGAAAAGGCCACTCACAGGCACACATGGAGCCACAGGGGTCTCCAGGGAAGCAAAAAAACCTCTGACTTTCAGGCATCTTCTTAACACCCCATTCCTTTGTCCCTTTACCCTGTATCATCACCAGCTTTAAAATCCCCCATGCTTCTACCTCCTAAGAGTTCTTTTATTTCTGCTGCATGCACTCAAGTTAAATGCCAAAATAAAAGCAGGGAACAGTAACTGCAGAGGTGATACAACAGCATGAAGCCAGTTTAGTCATTCTTGTCTCCTTGTGATCAAAATCATAGCTCTGTATCTGTTTGCAATAATGCCATAAGACATGAAAAAAACCAGCAGTAACTCTGCCAATAAATTTTCAGACAATTTAATGTTAAGGATAAGGCAATTCAATTTACAGAAGTAAATATTTTTGGTTATGTTGGTATTTTGAGTGCAAAGCTATAAACCAAAACATATTAAGAAAGAGTTACTGTTGTATAATTAATGTTCCAAAGAAGAAAAATATTAATGCTAAGGGATGACGTTAACTGCATTCCCACTTGAGTATGTTATGGTACAATATTTAATTACATGCTTGCATTTCTCAAACATCTATTACAACCTATCTTCTGCTAGACATGATGCATGTGTATTATTGGGCTGAACAACACGATAATATATCAAAAGAAATTGCAAGAATTGTTCTCCAGTTACCACAACAGAATGTCAATTCCCTTCCACCTCAGACTTGTGCCCAAACTGATGAACCATGGCAGCCCTCCCTCCCACACAGGCCAGCTTTGAGCAGGAATGCCTTAACCTGAGGGATATTTTCAGAATACTATAAGCAACAGAAAAAAAAGGAAAATAATGCAACTACAAAACTTTCACCAAGAGGACTTGCTACTGATACAGCTGAATCACAGCTGCAGTGAAGGCAGGGATTCATTCACATGCCACTTTGAAGTACAAGAAAATCCAGCATTCTCTGCACTGGATATATGCTTTCTCTTCACTCCTCACATCATTCCAGAAACTTCAACCAACTACACTTAATTCACTTGAGAATACATGCAACCTTCAGCTGAGCTTTCAGACATATCCAGGTTCAGTAAACTACAAATTCTGGCTGATTTTTTCCTATGAAAGGCTGTGAAACAGCTCTGCAGGACTATTTAACATTTATGTGAGCCCTCATACTCAATTACACGAGTATATCAAAGTTTACTGTCTACACCAGCAAGGCTAATATTGCACTTCAAAGAGGTGTTGGTACCTTTGATAGGGCTTTAACCCCAGCTGGTGACACTGCTCTGCTCTGTCACAGTGGGCACTGCAGGGTGAGCCTCAGCAAGGTGACACACCAGGCTGGGAAAGCTGGGATGCTCAGACAAAAAAAAAGATCAAACTTAAATTTATGAGGTAGAGAACACCTTTGACACATTTTCGTTCTTTTATTCGAATTTCACTCAAATCTGCAGGATTCACATATGCTGTCTTCATGCTGCTAAAATCTGACTTGATTTTGTCCACCATGAGATTTCTGCTTATCTCAGGACCTCCAGCTCCTTACTCACTGCTAAGCTGGAAAAAGTTCGCTTTGGTTTGTCATCTCTCAATATAAGTGTGTTACAATTCCAGAGATGGAGGAGTGTTCAGGAACTGAAGAAAAGGAGGATAGGGAAAATTTCAAGGCCATTAAACTATTTGAGAGCCAGTGGATTCCTAGTGAGGCATAAAGAGAAACAGCTTGGATTTTTTTTTAATGGAAAAGTTTGTTGTGAGTAGGGACTGTTCCTTCTAAACAGGGCTTATATGTATTTAAACCTCCCCATCACAGCCCCAAGGGCACAGTTTGCCAAAAATGGTAGACAAAATATCTGGAAATCTTCCACATGTACAGCTGGCAAATTGACAGTTCATGTCTCATTCAACCCCAAGCAATGAATTCTCACTCTGACATCAACCAGAAGTAAAAGTGTTGTTCCTTTCAAATATGCTACCTTCCCAAATTCCTGTGCATACAAATACACATACACTGTGTAAAAAGAATAATGGTATAGTTAGTAATTCTGCTACTTTCTCTTTCCTGCACTTAAAGAAGTGTTATCTCTACCATTTCTCTGAAGAAGCCTTTACTGAACACAGTATTTTCAAAGATACATCTTTCAACTACAGTATTTGAAGCCTGGTCTTTTACTTGCAAGAAGAATTTGGAAGAAAACCAAAACCCACAACAAGAAAGCTAGCATATTGCCATTGTGACTTGGTACACAGCAGCAAAGCTGCATGTGAGAGGAGCCTCCTTCTGAGTGCAAATCCAGTGGTTTCATTTCCCAGTTTTTCCGTAATACCACAAACACATCCAGAGCCACTCCTCCAACATGTGCCCATTACCTATCTCCAGCTGCATTTCAAAATATCACTTTTTGCAACCAAACTGAACATTCTCAGTAAAGGACAGACATTATTTTTGAAATAAGTAATTTCAAAATGATGACCGATGATTTTTTTTTTGTGCAAGGAAAGTACAGGCCAGCTATTTGTGCTCAAGAACATCCCTGGCATTGGAGGATTAAACTCAAGGGCTCACAATATCCCTTATGTACTGGAAAGGACAGCAGGTAGATGCTCCTAAGAGATTTAATTCTAATGCTGCATAAACCACTCACAGTCACAAAGACACTGGCATAGACACAGATTCCAACTGTTCTATGTAACTAAACAAACCCAGAAAGAGCATTCATTGCTGGCAAGCCTGGAAAAGAGCACATGAAAACCACAGAGAAGGAAAGGAAGGATATCTCACACAGCCCTGAGTGCTGCCTTTGGGGGGAGAAGGAGACAAATCTCCCTCTTCCCCCAAAGAACCACCACTGCTTTGAATTTTCCAGCACCAACTACAAATTCCCTGGATAACTATCACTTACACTGAAGTGGTTTTAAGAGAGCTACATGAAAGGAACCTGTGCACCAGTGCACAATATTTATTTGCCCTCTGGGAGAAAGGCAGCATTGGTGGGTGAGCACAGGGAGTGCAGTGCTGGGAACTTTAAGGAATGTGGGACTTGGGGAAGAAAGTGATAAATACATTGCTGTAAGCAGTGTTCAAGCACTTAGGTCAGAAACATATTCTGTCCCACATTTCTCTGGTAAGTTTAGTTTTCACCCTTCATGTCCTACTTCTGCGATGCTCAGGAAATCACTAAACTGAAAATAATTGGAAGCTGGAGAACTATTAAGAGGAAGTATCACATATGCTTGCCCTGTTTTAGTCTTCCTGGGGCTATCAGACTAGATGGATTTTCTTCCTGCTCCAGTACAGCTGTTCTTATGCTTTTTTCTTTCAGAAAGGGTAACATCCCATATGAACACAATTTAAGGTCAATTTATACTTGTGGAAGTGTATCGAGATTACATATGCATGTGTGCACACGAGCTTCCAAAGCTGGATGGCTTCAAACTCTGCTTACATGGCTACAGCTCAGACCTACAGCTCCATATTGTGCTACATGCAATATTGATGGGATTTTGTTACATTTCAAATTTTAAAGCTGTAACACACAGCTTTTAAAGCATGCAGTTTACATGAGTGCTTTTACAATTGCAATTATCCTTTGCTTTGGAGTTCACCCAGGCAGCTAAACAGCTTCTCAAAAAATGGCAATTTCTGGTGTTTTGGCTATTGCAGCATCATTTCACAGTACTGCATTAACCAAACATATTTAAAACGAGATTTAATCCAATAACAACAACAAAAAAAAAAAGACTGGTGAATGAGTAGCAGCACAAAGACAGCTACTCTGCCTCAGCAGCATCAGCAGAGTCACAGATATTGTGGGGAGAAAAGAGGCAGGAAACACAAGGATGGGAACAGGACTGAATTTTCAGCAGTTGCCTACAAATTGCTGTGAAAATAAATTGTGGCACTGGCAAGAGCAGTGTGTGGGAGATACCTGCAACACCCTCCAGATAATGCAGCCATCAGCAGGGAGCTCCAGAGCAAGTCCCAAAGCTCCATGAGGAAGCTCAGGGCACACAGACGGTGGGAGAAGTTTGCGGGTCACACAAACTGACCTTAGGGACAACAGTCCAGGCTTCAGGACCTCTCTAAAAGCTCCTTTTTCACATCTCACAAACCCTTTTGACTCTCCACACATCTTCAAAGATGGCAGGAAGTTTTCCAAGACTCCAGAAATTAAATATTTCTTATTCCCTGTTACGTAGTTGATAATTAGAGGAGGGCTGGGGGAAAGGATTTGGGACAGGTTTTGTGTTTCAACAGACTTAACATATTATAGGAAACTGCTCAGCAAACTCTTTGTGGGAGTGGGCAGAGTTTTTGAGCTCAAAGCTATACTGATTAAATGCATTGGTAGGTTTCCTTCCATTTAAAATCCCACTCCCATTTTGAATTATGCTTTGAAATTATTTTGTGACTTCCTGTGGAGATCTGCCTCACAGAGGGAAAGCAAAGAGTTTCCTCATTCAGAGTTCTGAATTCCAGTGCTTTTCATTGCAACACTGGCACAAAGTGGGAGGTTAGCAATTTCATTGGCAAGAGACTTGTGTTGCCTCACTTCATACTGTTTCTGGGTTAAATGGGAAACTTGGGTTTGGATATTCTTTTCTTTTTGTGAAATGGCTCATTTTTGGGACATGTATTTATAGAGCATTGGGGGTCATACCATGATTATTTCTCCTCTGTGTAACTACACAAAAGTCACTTGTAATAGAGCATACAATGGGGGATAAAGAAAGAAATACTAATCTTTTTTATAAAAAAAGATTTTACACTTACCTGCATTTTTCAGTTCATAAATGAAGAGAAGAACAGAAGATCCAACAACAGTGAGAATATGTAAGAGAAAAAAGAAAGAAAAGATACACTGTTAATTCAGAAAATGAGGTTTATATAACACAGACAGCTTGTGCTGTAAGAGCAGAGGCCTGAAGATCTTGCCCACTGTCTCTCCACAAACCAGATCACATACACTGGATCTCAGAAAGTGTAAATTCATGGCAGAATCCCCCTTCGGGCTTGGGACAGAGTGTTTATTTTATGGCTGAGGACACAATTTGTTGAAACGAGCTTAAATTGTGGAGCGTGGCAGTTTCTTTCTTAGAACACAATGAAAGCCTGGTCAAAGTATTTACTTTCCTGAATACACTTCAGATCAGCAGTATCCTGAAGATGATGAGATTTTTGCCGTGTCTTTTGGTGTGTTCTAGTCATTTTAAGGAAAAAAAGGCAGAACAAAAGACTTTGGCAGGAAAAAGCACTGTTTTTCATTCCTGAAGAGGGCCCTCACTTCTCTGTTTAAAGGTCTCTGCCTCAGAGAGAATTAACACTTATTGACCATCAGAGGTCTTTCAAGGATTCTCAAGTTCAGTGTATTTCTTCTCTTTCCACATGACGAATTTGACAAACACTGAACAAAACCAGGCACACAGGACTGTCTTTTCTGGAAAACTCTCCTTTCCCTCCCTGCACCCCGCCTTCTCCCCAGAAGCGAGGCAAAGGCTGAGATGAAAGGCTGCACCTTAACGAAGCCTCTGCCTGCAGGAGTGAGGCTGAGCTTCAGCTCCTGCCCTGCTCACAAAGAGAAGCCATCAGGAGCCCGAGGTTACAGGGAAAGGCACTGACAGGTTCCTTTTAATTAGCCTGAAAACTCACTTGGTGAGAATGGCTTGTCTGTATCAATAGCTCTAATTGACTGCTCTGAAGACAGACAGAGCAAATAAAGCAGGGGGTAATTATTGTCTGTGACAATTTGATTGACAAGCTTGTCCCCTGGAGGAGAATCCAGAGAGCCCATTGTCTAGCAGAGCCCCCAAAATAAAGCGTTTGCTTTCAGAGGGCTCCATTAAAAGGGCCAGTGAAGGCCTGGGAGATTTGGCATTCTGTTAATGGGCTAACAGCCATCCCAGCCAGGGAGGCTCAGGTGCGCTCACTGGGGAGGGAGGGCAAGGAGGAGCACAGGTGTGGCTCAGCCCTGGGCAAGAGGACGAAAAGGAGAACAAATGAGGAAGCTGCTGCCTCACTCTCCCTGCAATACACTCAGTGTGAAAAACATGTTCACTCTCCTGTGAAAATGTAAAAAGTTTAATAAAGGACAATGGGAGACAGAGACCACAGAGCAAAGATTATGGCTGGGTGCTTGGCACTCAGCCAAGAGCACACACACCGGCTATTTTGGAAACACCCTTTATAGACCACTTCTATTACATCAGCCTGTTGCATAGTCATAATCAATTATGCATAGTAAACTTTTCCCCCAAACTAGTTTACATATTCCAGAAACTGTTTAGCATGGCTCCCCCTTGGATCCACCTTTTTAGAGCATGTGGATTCCTTGATTGTGGTTTTAGCCAGTTTTGGGCTTTGGTCCTCACCAAAGTGCTAGTAGTTGGCATATCTGAGCAGGTTCATTGGATGTTATCCCATCCAAGCAGGCATTTCAAAACAACCATAATCATATCAGCTATTTCATTACTATGTCTAAGCTTAATTAACAACAGAAATAAAAACTATATCTTTATAACAAAATTTCTTTACCATTACACCTATAAAATGCATTTTAATATTTGCAAAAAGCCAATATTATAATAAGTACCTATAACAGTCAGCAATTCAGGGCAGCAGATTTTCAATTCAGCATCACAGCCAATGCTGAGAGAGAGCACTGCTTGAGTCAGGCATACACAGTGTTATAAATAACAAAAATAGTTATTGGCTTTTGCATTAATGTATTAGCTTTTGTTTTGCAAGTTATTATTGATCACAAAGATTCTGATATATTACAATCTGTAATTCCTTTTAACTGCTTTTTAGTATAATATAATCTGTCAGTTTATGTACGCACTCTATAGCTTACATAAATAGTAAATAGTAATTTGATAAATATCTCTCAGGCTGTAAAATAACATTAAAACAGAGACTATGTGATGTTAAAATGCTTTTATGTAACTAACTCAGAGAATAGTGTAAGATAATTAGGTGGTTCCTCACTTTTGTAGACTATCTGAGTGATAAGATAACAGTGACAAAACCCAGAACACAATTTACTGACTCCTGGTTTAAGGGAGTGTAAAAACAACAGGATGGAACCACAAAAAGAAATAAAATATATTGGTTTAATCTACAAGATGGCGTGAAGACAAGTCAAAAGTTAAAACCAAGCAAACGAACATCTAAACTCAAAGGGATAATGTATAAACTCTTATGAATTTGCATGTACCCCTGTAATGTAACAGGATATAAAGAACATGGTTTTAAGGTAACAGTGTGCTTTTGGCAGATAGCCAGGCACCTCAGCACTAGATTTTATCCCTTTTATCCCTTATTAAACTTTTATAAAAAAATTTCTAAAGAGCGAACTTTGCTTTTCACAATGGGAAGCAATTGAAAGGGATGATGATGATGTCCAATCTAACATAGCACAAATGGAAGAGCTGCTACCCGTGCTTGTTTTCCTGAGCACCAAGCACAACCCAAATGAATTCAGTCCCCGTTTTTAAACAGCACCTTTTGAAACTATTTCAGCAGAGCTAAAAGCTCCCCAAAGCACTGTGCTACCTGCCAGGCATCCCACAGCAAAGGTGAGGGCCCCCAAAGGACAAAGGGAAGTTGGCAGGACAGAGACAGAAGGGAGAAAGCAGCAATTAGAAACAAGCCTGACAGGTAACTTGGAAAGAACTAGTACAGACACCTCAGTGCTGCCCACTTGTTCACCCAATTTCAAATTTCTTTCACTTCCAAAGAAACATCAGTAAGGAGAAGTTTCTCTACCAACTGCTGGCCACACTTGTTCTCTCCCTATGAAGACTGTGTGTTTAGGGAACAACGGTGAAAATAAAAAGTCAGTATTACTGAAGGCATGAATTTAATTTTGAATTGTTTAACTATTTAACCAATTCCTTGGATTTTTATGGAAACTTGTGATTTCTCTCTCATTTTATTTTTTAATGTCAAGACAATTCCATTAGAAATTCCAAACCACTTTGCTGAGAATATTGCTGTTCTCAACATCAGTGAATAAAAAATAAATTATTTGGGCAGTTTTGTTCAAGAATGACCCTTCAAACCACCAGGCTGTTCTTCCACCCAGGGTCACAGAGCACAGGAAAGTCCCAACATGCTGTCGGGAACAGAGCTAGGGGCCCTCAGGCACATGGGATGGGGCCAAACCTCACTCAAGAGGAGCAAAAGATATTCATCAGCTCCAGGCTGTCCCTGTGTGTGACAGCAGCAGCCAGGCTCCCACAGTGCTTGCTGCAGGCGGGTAGGACACACTCAGAGAGAGAGGCAGTGCCTTTGAGAGCTTCCAGTTTAAATGTCTGAGACAAAGGATGAATGGAAAGCTGAGTGACAGGGGCTGCCCAAAGGCTCAGAGCAGGCCAGGGGCAAAACTTGTGACACTCCCGAGATGCCCTGACCTCAGGCTCAGTGTCTGACCACCGAGGGGCAAGCAGCCCATCAAGTGTCACATGCCAGGTGACTGCCATTCTGTGAAGGGCAAATGAAACGTGAGGCAGGGCCAGTGCACAGCTCAGGCTCTGCAAGGGCTCAGCTGTGGGAGCTGCGTCCTCTGGCACACACAAACAAGGCTGTTTTACTGCCAGACAGTCTGCCTCCTGACTGTCTCTACAAAGAGTGCCACAGGTCAGGAGGCCCCAGACTGTGCTCCAGCCTCCCAGGTGGTGGTCCCAGAAGAGTTAAGAATTACTGAGTCATGAACACAGGTCAGTTTATAAAGTTCAATTTACTGTTCTGCCTGGAAGGTCAAAGACATTACTTCAAAAACCGAAACTGTGCTTAGAGGTCATTGCCCAAGCACAAATTGCAACAACACAACCACATAAACCACAAAATCTCAAGAGACATTGCTGGAGAAGTCAAAGGGTAAGAGAACATTGCAGCCTGGATCTTGAGAAATACAGAAACCCTGAGGCATCCTGGGCCTTGGCTGTGGAGATTATCCCTCATCTGCAGCACAGGCTGAACTCAAAGAACACTGAGACTTTGAGCTACACAAAATATTTTAAGTCAAAGAATCACCAAATGGTTTGGGTTGGAAGAGACTTTAAAGATGATCTTATTCCACCCCCCTGCCATGGGCAGGGACACCTTCCACTGTCCCAGGTTGCTCCAAGCCCTGTCCAACCTGGCCTTGGACACTTCCAGGGATCCAGGGGCAGCCACAGCTGCTCTGGGCACCTGTGCCAGGGCCTGCCCACCCTCACAGGGAAGAACTTCTTCTTAATATCCAATCTAACCCTGCCCTTTGTAAGTTTAAAGCCATTCCTCCTTGTCCTGTCACTCCAGACCCCTACCCAAAATCCCTCTCCAGATCTTTTGGAGCTTTTTTAGGCACTGCAAGAGGCTCTAAGGTCTCTCTGGAGCCTTCTCTTCTCCAGGCTGCAAACCCCCAGCTCATCAGGGAGGTCAGTGACCAAATTAATGTGGAAGTTTCATTTTTGCTTATACCAAACCAATTTCATTTTCTGGGTCTTAGACCCTTCCCCCATATACATAGAAAAAAAAAAAGAAAAACCCTTTATTTTTTGGGCTGAAACTATTTGCACTATGCAACCCATTTGTAAATAATATGGATTCCCCCCACCCTTAATCATATTTCTTGGCCAATTTACTGTTCACTGACTATTTTGCTGCCATCTATGTATGAACAGAATGTAGAAGCTCACTCTAGGGCAGATATCAAAGTGAAAATACACACCTCAAAACAAATCACAGGCTGGAATTCTACAGGAAAAAGGTGTGAGAAGCAATACAATTGAGCAGTTCAGTCAAGAGAAAACTCCAGCAGGTACCATGACAAAAGGCTTACAACATGCACACAGGACTTAGTGACCACTACCATGAAAACATAAGCCCTGTTTAAATCCACAATTAGGCTCACAGCAGCAGCTTAAAAACATAACCAGGTCATAATAGCCTGAACCAGATGAGCCAGGATACTACATGATCTGGGCTAATGCCAGAGCAAAATGAGTTTTTAAGCTTAACAGACAGAAGTCCCAGACTGATAGTAAAGTCTCTTTTAACTTTTCTCTGCCTTCCAGACCTGGTAGATCTGATTCAGCCCCCTTCCAGACTGCACTTTTGAAACTCCAGTGATGCAAGTCCTATCTAACACCCCTTCTGCTGAAAGGTACTTTGGTGTTGACTGGGAATTGTTTCCTGAGACTCTGGTTTCAGGCACTCAGGTGTGAGCAGCTGGCACCTTGAGAGAACATTTATGCCAGGCAGGACTAGGAGGCCAGTGGTTTTCCCTTCACACAGTGCCACCCATCACTCCAGGTAAACATTCTCATGGCATCTGCAGCTCCAGAAGCAGCTCAGATTTCAGTGTGTTACTCAATGTGTTAACTAGCCCAGCATCCACGAGGCAACAGATGGACCTGGGATATTTCTGTGTCCCCAACCTTGCTTCTGTTAAATGTCTGCAGTTTGATGTGATGGATGAACATTTTAGTGACAAAATGGACAGAGGCAGCTGCTTCTGGAGCCATGAGCCTTGGGAGTGTCTGTGGTTGGAGATAAAGAGCCAGGTTCTGACAAAAAGGGCACAACATACATCTAATGCATTCACTGCAAGGGGCACAGGCATCTGGGCTTGAAGGCAGTGAATGTGGATCAAAAAGCTGCTTTGAAATGGTGGATAAGCCTGTTGCAGTTTTTCCATGGCATGGGGGGAAGAGATGGCTGGGGAAAGGATGAGCCTCCTGCTCTGGAGAAAGGAAGAGATATTTTCCAGAGCTGATCAGGCAAAATTTATCTATCAAAGAAAGCAAGTGAGCAGAGGAACTTACAAAGGCTCATTTCCCAGGGCTTGGGGTTTGATTATCCCATGTCTAACAAAAGTGGGAGCTCTACTCAGAGCTTCTCTAGAAGCAGAGGCATGTGTCCCGTGTGGGTTCATTAATGTCTAATAATGCAGCTGAGCTTAGCCCTAAACCTCCCCTCAAGCAGGGAATTAATTTGTGTGTGTCTCTCTGCTTTGCCTGGCCACCTATTTTCACTGAACCTCCCAGCTGAAATTGCCTAGTGAATTCAAAAGCTTTTACAACAGGAGTGACAAGCATGAAATTAGATGATACAATCATATACACCTCATTCCCTCCAGAAAGCAGGTTAGAAGTAATTTAGAGTGTTTTTCAGCACAGAACTCCTAATGGCTGACCATTTCAGAATGAAGATTTTTATTCTGTTTTTCTGTACTGTGATGCTAAATAGGAATGACTAAGGGACGAGGGACTGAAGTGGGGTTCAGGCAGGGGATGCCTGGGCCTGTGGGTGACCCAGGCACAAAACATTTCAAGTATGAAGACCACGCTAATTGGACCCACAGTGCCAGGAGCAAAGCCAGCCATGGCAGCTCCTCCCCCTGCCACCAAAGCCACCAGGAAATTCTTGCTTCCTTGGCTGTTTCTCAAAGGACACTACTACTGACTACTGCTAATTTGTATTGTAAACAGCTTCTCCCAGGCCTAGGAAAGTCTACACGACTCCACTCCTAACTGGGACCCAATTATTCCTCCAGGTCTTGTGCTGTGCTGAGGGTTTCCAAGTGTGGCACAAGGACTGACCCTACAAATAAAGAGTCACCGCTGTCTTGCATGTGCTGCATGCTTTGAATCCATGTGCGTTTTTCAGCTGCTGGCACCATTAGGGGAGATGCTGTTCTCAATTAAAACCAGCCCATTGCTTCCCTGGGCTTAATTAGAAGCAGGGCTCTACATTCTGGCACCAGCAGTATTTTCTTCTCAATTAATAGACTTAACAGGCAGCAGATGCCAGTGTCTCCCTTCCTCCCCTCTCCAGCAAGCATCCCACCCCTATTTTAAAATCATCAGCAATGATTTTAACGAGACAGCTAATTCAGATACTGCTTCTAAAACTGAGAATAGCTGTAAAAAACCCCAAAATAAATCCATGAGAAAACCCACAGCAATCTTCCATCTTCTCTGTATTTTAAAGCAGGTGAGAAGTGCTGAGCAAAAAGGAGAATGGTGAATTAAATAACAGTGCAAGCCACGATAGTCTAGGACTAAAATTCTTGTGTGACTTCCATTGAGTCCAATGGTAAGGCTGCAAAAAGACAGCAGTTAATTTTTCTTGATAAAATAATGCATACACTTCAACTTTCTTGCATTATTTCATTGATCATAAGTTGCATTGACATAAGTTACTCCTCCTGTTGGAAACTGTAAATTTCTAATTAAATGTGGTGTTGATTTTTTATTATATAGTAACTTGTCATAGCCTTTACCCTGGTAAGATTATTGCTCCTGTTTTAACACTGTTGCCTGCTTTCATTAAACTTTGTAGACCTTCCTCTTTTTAAATGACTACTCCTCTTTGGCTGGAATTTACCAGATTTCTCTGCTCCAGATACTTTGGTCAGGATTCAACAGAAATGCAGCCCACTGACTTAAACCTTGCTTTCTTGGAAACTTAGTTAAAAACAGCACTGGGGGAATCACTTAGAGCTCAGGGTGACAACACTGTCCAGCCACGGGGGACTGCAAGGAGGCTTCAGACACATCTGGTAACAATGCTGCCTTTCTGGCAGGCCTGGGCAGGAGGGGGTTCCAGAGGCACGGGTGAATCACCGGTAAAATCTTGCCTAAAGTCCATCAGATAAAACTTCCTTTTAAACCTCAAGGGCTAATAGCCATGAGATTAAAAGGATGATTTCATGAAACAGTCTGATAGCTGTCCTAGTCCTGCTTCGCTCCTTACCCTGTAAGTAAGGTAAGGGGAAAAACCTTTTCCCCACCCCTTGTAAGTAAGGAGGAATAGAATGCCACGGCACAGAAGCACCAAAATTGAACTGCAATGCCCTAAACCAGGGCTTCCATTTTACAACAGTGAGCCACTACTACTTCGCAAAGCAATCCTGAAACCCAGCCATATTTAATGCTTGAGAACTTCTGTCTGTCCCAAGTGCCATGATAAATTTTGTGATGTGGAGATCCTTCTTCTACTGAGACTGCTGAGCACCCACCTGGTGCCCATCCACCAGTGACTGTCCCTGCTGTACCTGGCAATAAATGGCAACATATGGCAATATCTGACAGGTTAGCCTACCTTGTTCAGTGTCCTGAGCATCTAAAATCTACAAAATCTCACAGATTTTATTTCTGAGCACTGTAGTACAAAAGGTCCAGTGTCCCCCTTTTCATGTCTTGCAACCCAAGCCAGTGCTGGTGTTCATTTCATGGCACAGGGCCAGGAAAGAATAGTTTGCTTTCCTTTAGTCTAACAAAACTAACTTGCCTTTCCATTAAAGCAGCTGGATCAGATCATGTTTAAGAGAAACGGTCCTTAATTAATTTGATAGGATTAAATTTAATTTAGAAAAAGCATAGGAGTTGCCCAAGGGAAAATCTCCCTCCCCACTGTATAACACAAACTGGTTCCAATTCCATATTCTTTTTCATGGAAATTGTGAATGTGATAGATAGGGTCATTCATAACATTAAAAAAGGGAAATAACATAATTGTTGCTGACACCAAAATTATTACTCTTATTCCAGGAAACCAGGGAACAATTGGGAAATGCATAACCAAACAGAAGGGCAAAGGGAAGGCAAATAGGGGAGTTTTTCATATGGTAGGTCCACTTTTTGGAAACTGAAATGAATCTGGGACAGTTTCCTCATCTAAAAGTGTTGTTTACATCAGAACTGTGCCCTTTAAATGCTTTCTTATTTCTACATTTATTTTTTTACTGAAAAGAAAACAAAGTGTGTAATTATATTCCCTGCATGAGCAAACTGAAACAAATATATAAAAGAGCATTTCTCACAGAGAGAGAGAGAGAAAAGAGTCCAGAATTGTTTTACTCAAGTTTTAGACATTTACCTGAGATGACTGACTTGGAAACTGGCTAGATTCCTGAAACCTGAAGGCCATTCTGGGAGGCATCGTTCTGGAGGCCATTCTGGAGCCATCGTGGTTCTGTGGATCACACTCAGAACTTGTCCATGAACACCTCTTACCAGGGACAGCCAGGACAAAATTCCCCAATTCACCTGGATGGAGCTCAGCTCAGTGCACTGGAGCAGACACTGCAGAGACAGAACCACGCTGTACCTGGCCACAAAGGTGACTGCAAAACTTGATTTTGGTTCTCTCATCCAGCACTCGACTACTCCAACTAATTTCCTACCACTTGCATGACAGAAATCCAATTGTATCAGTCCTGCTTGCTGTGACAGTATTAGAAAAATCTTTAACCATGATTAATGCTGATAGGAAATACAGAGAGTGTTTTTCATGATCCTTTTACATGCCTCCTTCTTCCAAGCTTTATGAAACTCCTCTTCCATGTTGGAAGACTAAGAAACAAATAGTACTTGCAGAAAGCTTCCTGACCAGCACACCAGGAATTAAATGATGCAATTTAACTGAAAGAGCCCACTTTGAAGGAAAGAGTAAAAGCTGCCACATACAAGATTTAAGAGAACTGAGGAAGAAGAGGAACTACTTTGACACCACGCTGGAGAAGATGGATTCTGTCCAGGAAATCACACTACATCAGCTTATGGTAAGTCTGGCTCAGGCATCCTAACTCAAGGATTTTTATCTGATGCAATCCATTTGGCATGTGCTAGTTTGGTTTAGGAAATGCAGCTCTGTCTAGGTGAGAGTTACTGACATTTTTCCTGATGTTTTTCTTGACATCCCCTCACAGCCCCTGTTTCAGAGCTGGCTGATGTGCACAGGTGCTGCAAGAGCTCCTGTTACTTACAGCCCAGTCTCAAAGCCAAATCTTTATTTAAAATCCCCTCTAAGGCCTCATCTGCCAGAATCACGAGAGAAAGGTCTTGAGAAAAACCCTTTGGGGTTTCTTTTTCATTTCAGTTTCCAAAATCCACTTCACCAGGCCAAACTGCCTTTAGTGTGAGTGAGATGGAAAGTGTTCACCAGAGCATTTGAGGTTTAGTTTGACAGGGACCTTACCTTAACCATCACTGTTACCACAGACTGGGAACAGCTCATCAGTTCTCTCCAGCCTGTTTTTCACAGTGTCTGCTTTCAGGCAAGCAGCCTTTCTCCTACCTTCCTCTACTACAAGCAAGCAAGCAGGAATGGACACAGATCCTACGTTTTTTTGGAGGGGGAGGATGTAAAATAACATTGAGGAGAAAGGACAAAGAGGGACCACAACAATGCAACCATCTGGTGAAACAGCATGTAGATGAAAGCACACATTAATTTGGATAGAATGATACTATTCTATTAATAGTACTATTAAGATACTATTAAGATAGTCTTTTAATTTATTAAAAAAGTCATTCCAGCTCCCTTGGATTATTGTGAATGAAAGATCAGGGAAAAACTCATATATTCTTCCGCTCCTCACTAAATAAAGTGAAAATGCAGAGAACCAGCAAAGCCCCCCTGCAGCAGCAGTCAGAGACTGTAAAAGGAGATTGCACAGGAGCTGGCTCATTACACACCTGTTAATTCTGGGTATTGTGCATTGAGCAGCTTCTGGTTTTCACAGCCTATCCACTCTGCTGTTTGTACAGGTGTTTATGCACCAGGGAAACAGGTTTTAAGATGGGAAAACAGGTACAAACCCATAAACACTAACAAACAGAAGGTGTGCAAGAAATTTGAGGCAGACCTGTTCCAAGTGGCTGTTGTTCCTTTTAATATTGGTGGGAAGCATAAGGAGCTTTGGGATTTGAGCAAAGTTAGACTGTCCTGCTCTGAGCTAATAAAAAATTCCCTGTTGTAGTTCTCATCTCAGTGACAGTAAGTCAACTCAATTTCTTAATTTAAACAGTACTTTATGGGATCCAGTGTTTATATGCCCTTCAAACATAGGAACTAAAGGAAAAATAAATACATGCAGTGAAATATAGGACTGCTCAAATATTATATGTTAATATATATATACACACACACACATATATATATATACACTTCAGAGATCTTAAACATTCAGTGTTTGTTCCTAGGAGTAACTAAATTTGAAAATAAGAAAAGACACATTACAAATGGCTGCTAATTGTGCCATCATTTTATCAGATGCTAAACATTCCTGCCTGGACACTGCCTCTTCTTTGCCATAGATCTAGCAGCAGGGAGCTCTTGTAATAATACAAAAATACAGCCTGGCTGAATTCCTGAGATGGGAATACACTATACATCCTCTTGCCACACCAGGGAAATGCATTTGGCAGCTGCCTGCTACAGCTTGCCATTAAAAGAAAGGCCAAACATCCCAGAGCAGGCAGGAGAGCTCTTCCTGCAGTGAGCAATTTCTTTCCCCTGCTCATGATCCCAGAATTACGTTGCTCTCATTGAGTCCATTCATCAACTTGAAAGGATCACCTCACTGCAGCATATGAAGAGTGGCTGAATTTCAACTAGCTCCTCTGGAAATGCTCGAAAAACACACACCAAAGAAACCTTTCAGACATCTCTCAAGCAGACTTGGTGAGTCTGTTCTTAACACTCACCCTTCTGTGGCAGAAAAGGTAATTCTTCATTCCCAGTGGCTGATTTAAACATGAGTACTTAAAGAACTACTCATGAAAATCTTAGAAAACATGATCTCCACAATGTACAGATAAGAGAATGTGCTTTGATATTTCAGCTGATTAAATAACTGTCATCAAAAGCTTGTCCTGCTTTCCCATGCAGATCAGTCAGGGCAGTAAAAGGTATCATCTGTCTGTGAAACTGTTATACCCCCCAGACTTTCATCACTGCTGCTATTTCAATATATTGTCTTCCAGTTGCCTGAAAAAGGCATTTGAGTGAATGTAGACTAATCTAATATGTCATCTGTCTGCTTCTCACTTGTAAAAAAACTCAGTGCAACATTAGCTTAGAAGTTGAGTGGCCAAGTCTGCAAGTGGCTATTTACTGTGCCCTGACCAAAGAGCAGGAATGGAGAGTATGCTCCAACCTCCTCACAAACACCAGTTCATCTAATTCTCAGAAAACAGGCAGCATTTAACTACTTAGAATATAGGAAATGGGCGATTTAAAAAACCAAACCAAAAGAGAACCCCTCTGGACTAGGTCTTCCAACCAAGACAGTAGCTGAAAGCTCTTGTACAGTTCTAAAAGATGAAATTTTGTTTTTTCTAACTAAATCCAAGTGTGGCTTTAATATACTCTGCTTCTGATCATCTTCCTTGTCCTCTCCCTCACATATAAAATGGACCTTTACCCTAAGAAAAGAATCTCAATTTATGTGAAGTTCATTACCTCATGTTTTATACAGTCATGGTTTTCATGTAGAACTCAAACTTGCATTTCATTATTAACTTACTGTTATAGCTGACATTAGTTACTCTGAGAAAAATAAGTAACAAAGGCTAATATAACAAAACTTGTGATTTTGAAAAGTTTCAGTTTTTGGAAAACATGAAGCAAAAAAACCCAACAAAGCAGCAAAACAGGGAAGCAGTGTTTCAGCATATCTATCTACTTAGAAACTGAAGAGCTGCATTTTCAAAAGAAAAGGGCACATCAGCAAGTTTCTCCCAGACTTTTAAAATACAACATCCATCTTGCCTATCCAATAATGCAAGTGTTCCTCTCAAAGGGCACGCCCTGGCATGAGAGAAACATGGATGCACTTCTCAGCACAGCCCTTGCAGCTCTATTTTCATGTTGTAACAGAGTGCACCCCGAGGCAGGTTAGCAGTGCACCTGGCTGAAGTCTGTTGGGAATGCAAGATTTGGACTTCTAAGTTCAAAGCTAGGCCAGGCAGCTGCTGGTTTTGTTCCTTCTGGAAGCTTGGTAGCAATTCCTTCTGAGATTCAATCAGGAGTGATACATGGTTGTGACCAGAGCATCATCCTGGGTTAAAAATGTGCTCACTGCTCTGGGTAACCATCCTGAGTTGTCCATGTTCTTCTGCAGCTGGACAGACAGAGCAATGCAGAATGCAATGTGTGAAAGTTGTCACCCCATCAAGTTAAGTGGGTGCTTGTTTTGGCAGGGCAGATTGAACTGGCTATGATAAAAAAAATAAAAAAAAGGAAAACAGCTCCCAGTTTTTATCAGTAACTGGGCCTTCACAGTTTAACACTTAGCCAGCAAAATGTTTTTGGGAAAAATACTCCCAAACCTGTGCAAAACAAGGTTACATGTAAAACAGGCTAAATGAGTTTATATTGTGTCTCTCCCATTGCAAATCTGTCCCTACAGTGCAGTAAGTATTATTTGTATCAGTTGGGCTTTATGCATCCAGTGGGAGAACAATTAAGAAATTAATCAATTTCATTGTCAGGCTGTTTCACTTCCTTCCTCCTCCTATCCTCTCAAGCTTACATCGTCCTTCATTTCCTATTCTAGCTCTGTAAATCACTCTCCTTCTTGTGTATCTATTTTTGCCTTGAAACTGCATTCCTCTCAGCCATTAATTTTTAAATTAGCAAGTAAAACCATGGGATTTCTCTGGCAAGAAATCTCTACATAACCCTGGCTGTTGGCTGAGGTTGTTCTGCTCATTTAGGACCAGACTGCTGGCAGTACATGCACCACATTCAGCTCTACGTGTTCTTTCCCTCAAAACCAGACCACTGTTATCTTCCAGGTTCCTCAAGCCAAGTCAAACCAAAAATCCATCCTTTATGTGACTGACTAGAGGCCAAACCTGTGGAGATCCAGCAACCTGCACAAAGAAATTAATCTACAACATGCCTTGCCATTCAGGTGAAATAGTCTTTTGATTGTTGAATAAAATAGCCAAATTTCAGTTTGCTATGGGATAGATACTCCTTACATGGAGAACCATTTGAGCTCTGTGGCAACCTGTGAAGTGTGACCAGTTTATCAGAGAGGATTCTCTGCAGGAGCTACAGCTGATTAAATTAATAAAAGGTATTTCAGGATGGAGACCTGCAGAAGGCAAGCAGACAGCAGATCTTGTTCCAGGTACAAACTCCACTCTACCACCCCCTGGGCAGATACACGTGTGGGAGAAAACTCTCCTGTAAAAGATCTGGCATTGCCCCTGAAACACAAAGTGGTCTGACAGTGGAGATCACTGCAGGAGCTGATTTCCCACCATTCCCCTTTATATCCTTGAGCAAGCAGGGGAACACAAATGGTTCTTGATAGGCATAGCTGCTGCCAAAAGTGTTCTTTGGAGGAAGCAGAAATGCATACATATGCTTTATTAGCCACTCACACAAGGACAAAGCAGACAAACTGAATTTCATTTGAAGTCTTGGATTTCAAGCACTTCTTTCATGTTGGTCCAACTGACCTTGACACTTCTGTATTTGTGATGGAGTTTAGGTGGAGTCCAAAGATAAAATCCAAAGATAAAAACTCTCTTTGGTTTCCTGCTTCCCGTTCCTATGACACTTAAAACTGGTGAGTACAGAGTATCCTTGTGATAATCTTAACAAACAAACTGTATGACAGATTTTAGACAGTAAGCAGATATAAATGTGTATATCATTATCTGCATCTATTTTACAGCTGCAAGTCATGAATATTCTTTGGGCTTAGACCCACAGTATTTTACTGTAAACAGTATTAGCTGTATGACAGATACATAAACACAAGAAGAGACAATTTATCTACATTTTCAATGAAAGGTTCATGAAATCCCTGCTATGAGGCCTTTAAAATAACAGAGAACTACAAATGAGAAGATACTCTCCTCAAGTAAGCAATGAAAAGCATAAACAGAAGGAAAATGATCTTTCCACAGCACAGAAATGATACTGGGCTCAACCTCTGTATTCTCCTGGGTAAGTAACTCCCATGGGGTTCAGTAGCACTCTGCCTGGCATTTGAGGATCTGGAAGTGAGGGGGAATACAGCAGCACACCTTTACTTTCAACCAACCACACAGAAAGCCTCCCGAGTGAAAAATGAAACAAGGAGCTTCAGGAAAAGAGCTGGCTAAACAAAACTGCCCAGGACCTGACATCCCAAAAACACACGAGGAGCAGACAAGCAGTGAAATGGCCACCAGGACCTGTGAGCCCTGAGTTATCCTGGAACTTTGGATCAGCTGTGATGGATCAGCCTTCCAGAAACAAGATCTGGACAAGAAGCTGGGCAGCACTGTGCTCAGTTTGCACAGACAGAGTGAACACAACTAAAATTGATAGCAGTGAACACTGAAAGTGCTGCACTGGCTAAGTCAGTCCTCTAGGTGATTACTGACGACATCCTCTCATCTATAAACCCAAGACATCTAGAAAACACCAGTGAGAAAGACAATATTGATTTTAGTGAAGTCCTGCAACATATATAAACAACTACCTCAGGCATACAGGGCAGTGGTGGAGTCACCATCCCTGGAGGGATTTAAAAGCTGTGGATGTGGCACTTGAGGACATGGTTTAGAGGTGGCCCTGGCAGTGCTGGGTTAATGGCTGGACTGGATGATCTTAGCAATCTCTTCCAGCCTAATGGTTCTGTGATTCTACAGCAACAAAGCAGAGCAGGCTGTGCCTTTTCATGTACAAGCATAGAGTTCAGGGAAAAGTATGTGAAATGTCACAGTAACAACTGAGATTGAGAAGAGTTTACCACACTCAAACCCTCTCTGTTATTTATTGCACAGGCAGGGTAAAAGGGATGAGTTTTGTGTGTGGAGTTATTACAAGAATTATGTGCTAAAAGGGTTTTTTTGAAGCAAGTATTTATTTCAATTAATAAAAGACACAAAGAGTAATAATTAATTTACCGTCTCAGAATACTAGGATTTGACTATTTAAGCAGACTACTTCTACAAAGAAGAAAAATGCAGTTCAGAGAAGTGACAGGATCTTCTCTGAACTGTCTCATGAAATGAACTGCCCCACAGAATCCCAGGTCAGTAAATGAATGACAACTTCACAGACATGACCATAATTTGTCAAAACAATATTTTTACCAAATTTTGTACCTGATACAGGGAAGTTTCTCAGTGTATATGAGAGGAACCTGGCCCAGCTCATTTGGCTGAGCTGGGACTGGCTGCTCCAGTGCCAAAGCTCCAGGATACCCTGACAGAGGCCCACAGGGAGCTGCTGAAATCCAATAAAGAACAAGTAATGAGAGTCCCCTCATACAACCTTTGAAAAAGGACAATCCAACTACCTGCAAGCAATCCTTTGTGTCCCCCAAAGAAGACAAGTGTGTGATTTCACTCTAAGAACCTACCCATCTCCTCTGTGTGCCCAGCAGGGTTGTAAGGCTCAGCTCTGCTTCTCCTCCTTGAATGAGGAAAGCAATCCAGAATCAGTGTGAGATGAGTCTGTGTGCTGAAACTGCCTAAAGGTTATCACAGGTCTTTGGAAGAAGTGGCCAGATTCCAACCACACATCACACTACAGACAAGCACTTTTGTTTTTTAAAGAAATACAGAGTCTTGAGATAGCAGCTGCTGCTGGTCCCTGGCAGGCAGGCACTGATGATGACAGCACCTTGCTCTGCCACTGGGTTGCCACTCAAAACCATCACGTGGAGGAAGGTGGATTTGATATTTATTAGTATATAAATTAGGAAACTACCTGCAGTCAAAATGTGATTCTCTACCTGTAAGAAATCTCCTGTAAAAGCACTGCAATGTCAACAGAAATACTGGCTGTACAAATGGAGCCAAATTATTACTAAATGTGCTTCCTGACAGCATGGGAAAAAGGAAGAAATTCCAGGCCACAGCTCATCTCCTTGGTTGAAAATGAGTCAGCAGCTGCCAAGGACTCTGCTTGCCTTGCGCTGTCAAGGTTTTTCACCACTTCTGAGAGCCATGGGTAGGATCTTGCTGCCAAGTTCAGGACCCAGAGAGCAGTAAAAGCTTAGAGAAAGGGGCTGCTGGTCTTTGGGATATATTTACACATATTTACAGAAGGGATTTTTGGTCCACAGGCTCTGTGGGAAACATCTATTGAAGTAAGGTCAAAGGTTTACCACTAGTGTGCCTCAGGGGGTGATACAGGGCACACATTACATGTAAATCCTCAAGACTATAGCCCTAAACGACAACGTTCATCTGGAATGATTTTTCCTTAATGTTTTTACTGTAGGAAAAAAAGAAATATTGCATGAACAGTAGCACATTTCAGGCCTGAACTGGAAAAGACCTTTTCCTCTGGCTGTAGGGGTTTCCCTTCAAACAAAGATGAGCAGACTGATCCAACTCTGAAACTTCCTCTCACTAGCCACTGTGATTTCCAGTTTTCATGAGTAATGCATTTCCCACGAAGATGAGAGTGTTTTTCAGAGCAATGCTATTAACAGACATCCTTTTGTTTGGTTTTTGTTTGTGTGTGTGCTTTTATTTATTTTGCTATCCTTAACAGTAACAAAGCTAATTTCAAAGCGTTAGGGTTTGTTGTCTTCCTAGCACAAAACTGACAGATGTTTCACAGAATTAAACTCAATGATATTTCTGTGCTGCCTTCAATGAGGTTAGGCTTTTATTTTTCATAGCACGGGAAAATACAGGATTGGGGTGCAGTTTTGGAGGGTTCAGCAGAGTTGTGTATTTTCTGCAGTCTCTACAAGGTTTACCTGACTGCTCCTGAGCTGGGATTGCTGCAAGTCCCTGAAAAACGAGCTGGACAGACACGTGTCACACGAAGTGACATCCAGAGTGACTTGGCAGTAGCAAACACCTGCTTGCTCTGAAAGCTGAGCAAAGCCAAACAAAAAAGCTGCAGCTGTGTGCCTGAAGCTGTGCTGGGTGATGGGTGGGAGGTGGCCCAGTCCATGGCAGGAGGGTGCCAATGGCTGGTCTGTAAGGTCCCTTCCAGCCCAGGCTGTTCTATGGTTCTGTGATGCTCACAGCCATGCTGTGCCTTCCAATAACAGGCACTCTGCAGTTCCTGTTAGCTGGCAAATCCTGTGCTCAGCAGGAGCAGTTCAAAAAAACTGCTGCTCTTCCAAAACCTCACTAAAACACTCGCCTTTGAAAGCTGTGGGGTTTTGTTCCACCTGCTGGAAATGATACAACTTCTAAAGTGTCCTTAACTAACTTTGCTCAAGGGTTTGTTGGTCTTTGCCCAGGTGGAAAGGAATTGCAGTTTCTTTCCAAAAGAAAATTGGAAAGAATTGTTTCACCTGTCAAGGCCTGACGACCTTAAGATCAACAGGTTGAGGGCAGCCAGAAGAAACACAGCAGATAAGTGACATTAAAAAACATTAATGGACATCAACCTCAAACATCATCCCCTGGTTTGCCTGGTCTGAGAAAAGACTGATAAGAGAACTGAAGAATGAGGACTAAACAAAATAAATCTAAATAAATAAAATGAATCTAAACAAAATAAAATAAATTTAAATAAATAAAATGAATCTAAATAAAATTAAATTAATCTAAATAAATAAATAAATATGAATCTAAATAAAAGAAATCTAAATAAATAAATAAATCTGAATCTAAATAAAATAAAATTAATCTAAATAAAGAAATGCGCATCTGAGGTGAAGGGATCAATAGCCAATAGGAGATCAAATACTAAGAATTGTGTAATTTAAGCCAATGACCTTAACAATTTCTTTGGGGTTTGTCTGTACAAATATGTGAAAATCTAGTAAAGAGCCACGTGTGATGGAATGATTTTCACTGCACAAACCAGGCAGTATGTGGATTAAATGATTTCTGTTGCACATCCTGGCCAGAACAACATCCTGGCCAGAATAAAGCAATGCCTCAATTCTCTAACACTGAGAAGATGTTGGAGAGTTTTTGTTTTTCCCGCAGTTTCTGGTGACACATCAAACTGAAGACACACAACTTTAAAAGTTACAAACCCCAGTGGATTGTCCCAGGGAGCACAAATCCCAGAGTGCTTATTATTAAGCCACAATGAGCAAAAATAGTAAAATTATGAGAATTTATGGTGAATTTTCATTTCCCTTGGAAAGACCATGAGCTAGCTCCATTTTGCAGTGCAAGTCCTGATGAGATTATTCCTTGCCAACGCAAAGCTTGACACCAACTGCTCATGCCAGCCTGTGCCCTGAATCTCTACGTGCATAAATATCCAGATAATACTATTTCTGCTATTGATAATGATAATAAAAATGCCTCCCCCACATCAGGCCCGGTGAGAAATCACAATCTGAAAGCATTTCAAAGGCTGTCAACCATGAAAATCAATCAGTGCTGACAAGCCCAGCCGAATCAGGGCTCATGGAGTAGTTTGCAGCACGACTGGAGAGCTGCCAGCCTAATCCCTCGCTGTAAATACAGCGCCGAGAGCGCCTCTGACAAGGGAAATGAGCAGATTACACGGGGAGGTAACAAGCTTGAACTGCACCACGTCATCGAATGGTGGGGTGGAAGGGAGAAATCAGCCTCCCTTTGTACTCCCAAATTATTTGTTTTGTACCAATCCTCTGAGTAAACATTCTGGCAAGAGAAGTTACCCCTACACACATTGCTCTGAAAGTAAGGTGGTGGCTGTAAGAGGTAAACCCTTGTGCCTTGTCCAACAAAAAATAAACCATCTGCAAGTTCTCCGCTTCACAAAACCAGCCTGATCCATGCACTCAACAGCCACCAAAAAAAGCAGGTTTGCTTTGTGCTCCAAGAATGCAGCCCAGCTGGAACAAAGAGCTGGGGGCCTGCAGGTTCTGCTGCCTCCTCTGGCCAAGAGGCTGCTGAGCATTCTCTGGGCTCCCACTTGGGCCATCCAGGAAACAGGATTCCAAGCGAGGAGATGGGCACTGAAAGACACATGCACTCAAACTGATTACTCACCACAGCTTTCCATATTTAAGGAGATATAATTGCCTTATATTCCATTTAAGGCAAGCCCTCTGAAATGAAACTGGCACTAAGCCCCATCTGTTTGCCCTCGTGCTACTCACTCCTGGGAAACTAACCCAAATTCCAGCAGTGAAAAGACCAGCGATGATTCACAGGTTTGTATCACTCCTTACACCCCATCCAGAAGTGCTTTAAGCATTTTTGACGCCGTGGCTTTCCCAGGAGTCAGTCACTGCTGCCCCATGCACCCATGAGCTCTCCGGGCATGAGGCAGCAGGCAGAACTGCAGACATCTCCCCAAGCTTCCCCCGCGCTGCTGGAGCCCCAGTGGCAGGGATCCTGCAGAGCTCTGTGTGCTGCTGCCATCAGCCATGCACGTCTGCAGGCATGTCCCAGACACTGCAGAGAAGAGGGAAATAGCAAAACCCTCCAGTGCTCCCCAGCTTTTGCTCTTTGCTGCTGCACCACAGCTTTATTATTTCAGCTTTTTCAAAAACTTCATGCTCTTGAACAAAGAAGTGAACTCTTCAAAACACTGCTTTACGTGTCAGTGCTCACCCAACAGCTGTTACAGACAATATTCATGCCTTATTATTATTCATGAATGTTCAACTGAACCTTTTTTTTTTGTTTGTTTCCACAAATGTTAGGGAAATGGCTCCTTTCTCCAGAGCTCAAAGGGTGTCTGTGTAAGAACAAGAATCCCCATTATTACCTTGATGGTCATTATTCTCAGTTGTTCATTTCCTCCCTTTAGAGATTTAAATCATGCAATCAGAGCAGAGCACCACCACCACCTGACTTGTAAGAAGACACTCACTCACTCCCAATTCCAAAGAGAAAATAATTCAAATAGGCTATTTTCAAATAACTGTTTATCCAAACTACTCTGTGAATCGATGTCATGTTGGCTGAAATCAGAAGTAAAATGGCTTGGAAAACAGCTCTGCCCACAGCGAACACTGGCATTATTTTCCAGCCATAAGCCACTGATCAGCTTCATTTCTGCACAGCTCTGCACCACCAGCCAGCACGAGTGTGGGTACTGGGGGTGAAATCGAGGGGATCATAAACTCCTTGAGAAGCTTGAGAAAAATCTCAACACTTTTAGCTGTAAGTATTTTCTTTTTTACTGCACCTTAAGTGAACATTATCCATCTTAGGGAGTTTAAATTTCATGGAGTATTTTGATCCAAGTTGGCATTCTCCAATCTACTTATTTGGCAAATGGATTTATGTGCTCTACAAACAGCAGATAAGGCACAGGCAACCTGTAAAGCATCAGTAGGAGAAACAGATATTTTTCACCTCTTCTTTAGACTTGCTTTCATGCTTGATAAACCAAAAACTTCTCTATTTGAAAATAGCATTTGAGCAAAAAAGTTAATCCTTTCTCTGCCTCCATGCCTGGAAAATAATCTTGTAACTCATTCTGGAGCTGAAAAGAGGCAGATAGGGAAGAAATTCTCTGCTATGAGGGTGGGCAGGCCCTGGCACAGGTGCCCAGAGCAGCTGTGGCTGCCCCTGGATCCCTGGAAGTGTCCAAGGTCAGGTTGGATGGAACTGGGAGCAACCTGGGACAGTGGAAGGTGTCCCTGTCCATGGACAAGGGTGGAATGAGATCACCTTTAAGGTCTCTTCCAACCCAAACCATTCCATGAATTCTGAGAATCTCACCTGTGTCGTTGGGCAACTCTGTTTTCTATACAAAAAGTGCAGATCCAGAAGAAAATCTGTCTCAAAAAAGAGCTTTCAGTGGGTGGAGAAGAGGAAGGATAACTGCTTTACACACAGATGACAAGTGGTTGCTTTTCTTAGGAGCACAAAGGAACAAGAAAACTGCACACAGAGCTGTGCTGGGCTCTCCCAGGCAACACCTTCCCAGCCAATATGAAAATAAATGATTAAGAAACAACAAATTCAAAGGTACCAGTGTATCCAGGCAGGAAAGACAGAGCATTTCAAAGAGTTGAAGAAAGACCTTGCTACAGCTGTGAGGAATAAAAAGGCAGATGAAACCTAGGCAGAAGAATATTAAATCAGGCATCCAGAGTGTAATCCTAGCTGAACACATGCAGTGATGGGCTATAAATTGGTCATTTCAGAGTCCAGCTTTGGGAGTTAACCAGACTGCTGGATAAAATACCAGCTCACTGCTCCCCAACTCTCTGAGAGCAAGGAGAGGGACAAGAATGAAGAACAAAACAGCAAATATGAGATTGATCAGTAGGATGGATGTACAGACAGAACAAGATTGTGTTCTCCTACCATGTGAAAAAGGATGCACCTGAGCTAGAAAAGAACCTTCAGCCTGAAATAGAAATAATGAAGCAGACCAAGGACAAGGGCTCTGGAATGCTGTGGCACAGAGCAGGTTCCTAGAATCAGGTGTCCTCTGGACCTTCTGGGACAGGACTGGGGCAGCACCTGAAGGCCAATCCACAAGTGGCCAATCCACAAGTGGCCAAGGAAGTGGCTCTTCTCTCAGTGTTTAGTTAAGACTGTGAACCCCATCTGCACAGAATGCTGGAAATGCCAGGAAGAACACAGGCTCAGCAAGACTCTGGGAAAATGAATGAAAGTAAGAGCTGAAGATGTCACCTCTGGCTCAGGGAAGCCCTTGAGGATAGAACATCACTAGGATAATTATACTCCTGCCCTATCCTGGTGCTGTTTTGCAGAATTTCAGTCTAGCTGCTGTTGGATACAAGGGCTAAGTGAACTCTCGTGGTCTGACATGATACATCATTCTTTAAAATAATAAATAACCACCCCAACAAACCAAACAGAACCTGGTCAGAACAGATCTAAATTGGATTTTAGTACAGCATCTGTGTACCACTGAAGAACCCATTCAGTGGAGCTGATGTAGGAAAAGGCCTCTAGGAGAAAAACAAAATTATGACAGGTCCTTCCAACACACTTACATATCTGTTCTGTTGTGCTGTATACAGAAAGGACCTTACTTTCAGAACACTCTTACATTATGAAAAGTAAGAAAAATCACAACATCAACCTAGAGAGGAAAAAAATCTATATTCCCCCACACTCTAAATAAAGTCCACTACAGTAGTATTGCCAGGGTGAGCTGTCTGAAGTGTAGAGCAGCTTTGGTTGGCTGGCTGAAAATCAGGAATCTTAATACATGTAGGAGCCATCAAGCACAGTTTTACTGTCCTCAACTCTGTGACCTGAGGATAATTTGCCGTAAGCTGCTATCCACCTGTACTTTGCACTTTCCCTTCATTAGTCATAAAATCGGGATACAAGCTCATCTGGGCTGGAAAATCCTATCCACAAACAGACTTCTGTTCTGAGGATGAAAACCTGAACAATACACCCAACCACAATCCAAAGTGAAGCTTGTAATGGAAGGATTTCCCCTAGTCTGCAAGTGCAAATGGCAATGGTAAAAAAGGGAATTCAGAATGAAAAGGCCAACCCCTGGGACACTGGAAATCAAGTGCTAGAAATCAGCAAAAATACCTCTGTGCTTCAGAGAAAATACATAGTTTAAAAAATGGGGAGAACCTCATACAATCAGGGGCAAGAATCAATTGTGTGTGCACTGGGTAGCTCTGAATTCCCCAGAGGGTTTGAGCTGCCATTCAGACCCTGGAGAGATTTCCCAGAACAGTTCAATCCCACTGAAGGGAGCGGAGCACAGAGCGGGAGACAAGGAAAGGAACAGCCTGAAACTCTTCCAGTTTCCAACTGCAGGCTGGCAGGGACAGGGGACAGGGCAGGGACAGGGCAAAGTGTCTGAGGTTGGAAATGTAAGATGTGGTTTGGGGCTGTGTGTTCTATCCCATGTTNTTTGCCTGAGAGCCCCTTAATTTCAAAATTATAATAATTCAGAGGGAGGGGGTTCACATTTTCCATTTCAGGGGAGGCTCCTGCCTTCCTCAGCAGACACCTGGCTGTTCAAACTGAGACACAAGGAAAGGGGACAGGGCAGGAAAAGGGGACAGGACAGGGGCTGGATGAGGTCACAGGGCAGGGAAAGGGGACAGGGCAGGCACAGGGGACAGCAGGGCTCCAGCAAGGCCAGGCTGGCTGCTGCAGGCTGAGCTGGGAAGCAGGAGCTGGCAGCTGGAGCTGCTCCCCATCCATCACCTGGTGCAAAGCTGCCTTCAGCAGAGCCTGACAGCAGAGCCAGGCTCTCATAAAACCCTGACAGACTGGAGTGAGGCAGCTCCCTGCCTGTCTCCTCCCTGGCCCTGAAATGTGGGATAAAGTGGGGGAGAACAAAGAGAGGCTGATGATTGATAACAACTTAATATCTTTGTGCAGCTTTATCAGGCTTTTTAACTAATGACTTAAGCAACTTCACCTCTGCAAAATCAATCATTGTGTCATAAAAGTCTGCAACACTACAAAATGAAGTGCCTGCCCCAGGGATACAGAGCACGTGTCACGTTTAAAGTGAACCTAATTCTTCTGGGGGTCCCTGGATGTTACTTTTGACTTTCATGTCCCTTGGAGACACTCAGAGATGGAGAGAGACACAGCAGGAGAACCCAAAATCAGTGCCTTCCCCTAAAGAAATTATTCAAGCAATACCACCACTAAATGTGAATATAGAGTGATAGTGAATTCTACAACACTCAAAGATACAGAATTGAAAGCTACTGAAGCTGGCTGTCCATTTTTAAGAGAGAATTAGCTAGGAAATTTAAAGGAAATGACTGATGGCAGAGTAGAGAAAGCTCCAATTAAAAACAAATAAGTTCCTAATTCAGGACTTGGCAGCGCTCTTCCCTCAGCAGAAAGTGAAAAAAAATTATACTATCCCCCTCTCTTCTGAACATAAAGAAAAAACCAAAAACTTCTACATTTAGCGTTGCATTGGCTGAAGCCTCTTCTTCAGACAATTCCAAGGTTGTGGGTTCCAAGCCTGGCAGAAGAGCAGAGCAGGGCTCTGAGGAGCAGTGGCCTTTGCCTGCTCCTGTTGCCATCCTTGCACCAATGAACCCTCTTCTTTTTTCCCTCCCCCTTTTGCCATTCAGGCAAAAAACCATTCTCCTAATTTAGGAAAAGGAAGATTTTTCTCAAATTGGGTCAGACACCTAAAAGTGATCAAGGCTTGACTTCCTAAGCAACGCAAAAAAAATAACATCATGTTCTCGTTCAAGCTTTTGTAACCCTTGACTGGATATTTATGTGACAATGACTTCAATGTTGCACACAGCCCGGTGAGATCAGGAGAGCTTTTCTCTACAGACAGGAGATATTTGTACAGTGCTTTGGGTTTTAAACTGTTTCTATTTCCATCCTGTTTGTAACCATACTAACCTTTTAACAGCAGGGCTCCTGCCAACCATATGTGGCAATACTTGCCAGAATTTTTTTTAAATTTTTTAAAAGCTCAAATCTGATACAAGCCCTGATTCTTTTTCTCCTGCTTTCATACTGCATATAATTCCAACCTCTCCCTGCTCATAAACTTTATAAGAACTGTATTTAGACAAAATCTAAACTGGCATATTTTCCATACACTGTGGAAATATTCCTAACCCCTCCTGCAAGCAGCTGAAGACTTGCTTTTATCTTGCCATGAAGTCACAGAGTTTAATTTGCAACATCACAGTTGCTTCTATGGCAACAGATGGTGACATCAAACACAGGATCATGACTTCACTGCAGGATCAAGGAGGATTAGCTCTGCACTGGGCAAGTTAAGATCTAATACAAACAAATAGCTACAACAATTGCAGAGAGAATTTGCAGTGGGATAGTTTACTCCTGTGTAAATGTTCTTGTTTACTCTAGAAGGAAAATCCCTTTAAACCTGCCAGCTGTTTGTAAATTAAGCACAAATGGATTAGCTTTAAAACAAGCTCAAGGGTTTAAGATGGGGTTTGCACATGTACCCAGTTATGAGTGCACAACCTATGACTTCCACCCACACTTAGGAACAAAAGAGGCCAGAATTACAATTTCATTCCCTCACCATAACCTCAAGGGCTTTCACCTGCCCTGAGCAGGTTATGAGGGCAGCACACCTGCATATAATTTTCACTGAAACATCAGCTTTGAGCACTGCTTGCTCCTCCTGAAAACCTTGTGGGGGCAGTTATTTAATTACCTGATATATTATCTTTCCTAAGATAATCCTTAAATGGATGAATTCCCTGGCCTTTCACCTTTCCATTACCAAAACAGGACCAAACAGAGGGGTCCCAGCTTGGAAGACCCCTCTGGAGACATTATTGATTACTGATGTCCCCAGCCAGAGCCAGCCCTGGGTGGGGCAGCACGCGCAATCAAAGAATCAGCTTCCCCCGAGGGAAAACACTGAGATGGATCTGTTCAGGACACAGCTGAGTCTGATGGTGGGATATGGAAATCCACATTCTACAGCTGCTGCAGGCACTCTCACAGGTGGGAGAAGAGACAAAAGCCTTAAAGCAGCAGCACAGGGGGAAGCTCCACCTTGGGAACTGCCTTTAAAAAAAAACTGAACTAATTCTGCTCCTCTTTGTTCCTGGGCACGGGCCCCCAGCACATTGATTCTGCTACCTCTGCAACCTGGGCTGTGGAAGTGCCCAGGCACTGATGCCTCAGGTTGCAGCTTTTATATTTTCAGATTCTGTGCTGCTTTAGTGTGTGGGTCTGAGCTGCATATCAGGGGATGGTGAGCTCTTCTCACAGAGCAGGGAGACAAAACAATTCCTGCTCTAGCTGGGGACTAAGGACAAATGATCCAAATCTCAGCCCAAGAGCACAAACAACGTGGGCTGAAGAGAGAAAAACAAGCAGGATGGGAGTGCAGAACCTAAAGCTGGAATTGGACAATGAACTCCAAGATGCAAATGGAGCAGAACTGATCCCAGTGACAGAGCCCGTGCCCGGGCTGCATTTTGTGCCCATTTTGGTTCACCTTGGATGCAGCCCTGGCTGGGCTCTTATACTGCCCAAGGTGGATCCATAGAGGAAATCCTTTTAATAAATCCCTGCTTTATTCTGTAATTCTGTCCAGCCTCAGCTCTAGCTCAGCCTTCCCAAGGCACCACACTGACACACATCCTTTCCACTGCAGTAGATTCCAAGTCTTCCAACAAGTGGCATTCAGCTTTCTGAGAAGTATTCATAGGAATTCTGCTGGACCACAGCATCCTCTGTGTCTGCACAGGCTGTTTTCCCTCTGCAGTGGTGCCAGCTTGGACAGCTTTGCTGTGAGATGCGCACTGAGTGTCCCCACCTTGGCAGGGCCCTGCCTGGACACAGCCCCCATCACAGGAGATAAACCCAACCTTTGATTCCACAGCAAGCCACTCTCATGGAAATTCTGTTCCACTGTCAGAGTTTTCTTTTATACAGCCACATCCATGAGCCTGCCAGTGCTGTTTCATAAAGCAGATTATGTTGATTAGCAGAGCCCTTAAGGGATGGCTGTGAGCAGTTCTCTCCAGAATTCAAGTCAGACAATAGCTGAAGCCCACAGCAGGGCAGGAGAGTTATTTTAAATCTCTCCATCCATTCCATAGGTTTGCAAGTGCTCTCTGGCATTGCCAAAGGACTCAGCAGGCTTTGCTGGCCAATTCTTATCAGTGTTAGTAAGGATTAGCTCACAGAAATACACTAGCCTAGGTAAATACACTCGTTTTGCACATGCACAATTAACATAAAACCAAAGTAGATCAGGGAAGCAATAGCATGAGGGCAGCTGTGGAGACTGATGTGGTGGGACACATCTGTTAGATTCACTTCCAGACACACACAGTTTGAGGTAACAGATTTTTTACCTTCTTCCACACGTACTTATGTGCTAATGAGAAATACTAGAGGCTGTGTTTGTCACCTCCACTTTTCCTGTCACATCTCAATTCCAACCAGCTTCCCTCACATTCCTACTGAGCCCAGCTCCTGCCTCAGCAACACCACCAGACTCTGTCTCCTTCCCAAATTCTTCTAAGAGAAAGTCAAAAGCTTCTCATTCCTAAAAACCTGTTGGCCAGAACTAAAAGCATCTTCACCTCAAACCAGTTAGAATTCAGTGAAAGAAAAGCCTGACTACAGAGAAAGGCAGAGAACCTCAGTGCTGCAGACATTTGACAAGCCATTTAAATGCTGCTCCTCAGCAGCCAGAAACAAAGCAGAGTGATAAAAAAGGTGATGATAAAATTTATCACAAAGGTGATAACACACCCTGCTCCTTGCCTGCTCAGCTGCCAAACAGGGAGCTCACTGTGACACCCAGAGCACGCTGCTCTGCCCAGAGAACTCTGCAGTTCCTCTGCCAGTGATGGGCAGCCCCCCAAAGCAGGGCAGTGCTTTCATCCAGCATTGCCCTGGGCACCAGAAATACTAGAGACACTCCAGAAGCAGAGGTGATCCACTGGTGTGAAGGGAGAAAACATGAGCAGATCTGAGTGCTTGGATCATTCAGCATTTAGCCCAGGTAACAGGAGGAACATCCCCTGAGCACTCAGTTAACAGGAGCTGAAGGCACCTGCAGAAAGAGCCAACTTGCAGAAAAATATTTTGGAACGTCTGTGAGACCTAGAAACATTAAAAGTAACATGTGAGTGTTCCTCAGCTGATGAGCAGGTTCTGGGGTGAGCTGTGTGCAGGAATCCCCAGTGCAATCCATCTCTAGGTGTGAACAGGAGGAGGATTGCTCTTTCCTACCACACAGAAAGCAGGAAAAATGGAAGTTCCAAAGAGAAAGCAGGAAAAATGACAGTTCCTGCACATAAAGCAAGAAGGCTTGGAAGACAAACTCTTCTGGGGGAGGTTTCAGAAGTACCAACTAAAGCCCCTTCCAGCAGAAACCAGGCCTGAGCTGTCAGAGCAGAGTCCAGCATTCCCCCTGTGAGAATGCTCCTGCTGAGGAATGGGCAGCTGCAATGTTGCTTTAGCCATGTTTTAACACACACTCATAAAAATTATTAGCAGGGTTTGTGGCCTTTGACCTTGCTAAAAAGACGTGCTTAAAATCCACGTTTTTTCCTCAAATGGCTTTTAAAATGAACCAGGTGCCTGTGTTTGACCCAGTTGTACCCAGTGTTCCCAAAAGAGCAATGCTGAGTCCTGACCAGAGGATGACCCCAGAGCTGGGGCTCCATGGATCCACCTCCCACAACACTGTCTCTGCTCAAGCAGGACCTCCAGAGGCTCACATCCCCATTCATATTTCATATTCTGCAGATGTTTCCCCCCTCCCCACTTTTGCTGCCCGGTTTTAATGCACCACTGGTCTCTGTGCAGCCCCCACTTCAATATATCTTACTTTTTGTTGTAAGCAAGCAGCAAGGTGAGAAGGAAAACTGAAAGGCCTGACAGTCCCAGCTTCCCACTGACACACTGCCTTGGTTATGTCAAAAACCAGGGGCTGTAAGTGACAGCAAGCAGCAGAGTGGAGAGTGCACAGAATCCTTTAAAAGGGAGCAGTGACATCAGAGCCAGAGCAGGCTGGGAGGGTGGGATTGCATCAAGCTACATTTCATTAGGAAAATACTCAGAAACTATTACGGGGTCCCATGTGGCTGCTCCAGCACATTTAATTGAATGTCTTTCCTCTCCAGTGACCAATCCCCCCCCCACCTTCTTACAAACCATGACTTGTGGGTCTTAACCTCACAAGTGAAGATAGGTTTGACCCATTAGTTACCCTGTTTAAAGGCTTTTGTCAACCTTTAGTCCTGAGCTCAAGCCATGGTTTTACACTGGGCCTCCAGCTCACAGGGGCAGATGGTGCCATAAAAACCCACCTGCCCCTATCCTATTTATCCAACTTCTGTTCTGCAGCTGACATTTATTCCTTGTGCATCATTTTCTGGGCACCAGTTATCCCCACAGACCTGGGGCTGGGCCAGTGGGCACTCAAAATTCTGGCCATGGGGAGAACCTTGGTCAGGGTGTGTTTGTTTGGAGCTGCTGCTGGCCTATTTCTTGGGAAGAATGTCCCAAAAAGTCAAACTCCACACTCCAAATGCAAAAGCCTCTCTGAACATGTAAAAGCTCCACTAATATTTGGGGAATTAGAAATGAAGTAGAAGACAGAAAGCATTTCATCTTGATACACAGTGCCTGTGTCTGTTTTAATTTTTCAAGCTTCCTATTTTCATTGCCCAGATGCAGTTTGCCCACCCAATGTATGTATTTTCCCCTTCCAGAAAGAACTGCAGGAAAGACAATGAATCATAACTCTGCTGGCTACAGAAAAGGATTTCCTAGTAAGCTGCAAAGTTCACAACCTTCAAATTTCATCTCCTATACTCAAAAATGACTCAAAAATAAAGCCTGCAGACTTAAGGAACAGAGAAAAACAATGCAAGCACAAGGAAGTCTCTCTTTTACATCACTTTTCCAATAGAAACAGGAAGACTAAAGAGAGGGAAAAAACCCCACAAACCTCAGGCACTCAGTACTGAGGGACTGCCAAGAGGCAATATACACGTGCATTAGTAATAATAATTAATGAACAATCTTGTTAGGTTGTCTCATAGTCAGTGAGCAAACTCCTGATGGAAAAGGTTTCCAAAGTCTGGTTTGTTTAATTTTCAGGAGGAAAAGAGGAAGATGAGTATTGTGACTTGCTGGTGGAACACCTAGATGACAGAGCAGTGTTAATCTCACTGCAGGACATCTCAGGAGCAGCAGGACATCACTCCTCAGCATGGGGAATGGCTGGAGCAAGCTCCTGGCCCAGCAGAGTCTCACCTGCTGAGCTCTAACACCATGACATGTACAGCAATGAGCTTTTATTGATTTTGCATTTGGACCTGCCTCAAGCATTCAGGCCATCTCTCTATAGGGGAAAAAAAAAGGGGAATGTAGGGAGGACAAATCTGGTGCTAGGTGTAGCAGTGACTGAGCAAACAGTGTTTCAAATCCTCGAAATAAATTGAGATCTTTATCTAAAAACAGGGAAAAGACTAAAAAAGCAAAATATTCAGAACTAAAAGAAACAGAGAAAGAGCTACTGAAAAGACACATTGGCTGAAATTTTCAGCTGGATCTGCTCGCAGAAACATTCCCTCTGTCCCCACAGTCAGTTCTGCTGGGCTGTGGGTGTGCACTCACCAGCCTGCCCTGCTTGTTTCCCATGGGAATGCCCAGCTCAGCCAACCAGGGAAATCCACCCTGTGAGCATCCTTGCACGCTCCCAGCCCTGGGGGAGAGGCAGCAAGGGCTCTCCAGGTGTCCTGGGGGAAGCAGGGGCTGCACACACCTGTGACTGTGACTGCAAACAGAGCCTGCAGGGAAAGCCTCCTCTCCTTGCTGGTCAGGTCACACATCTGCAGACACCTGGGAGTGTCACTGCCACAAACCTCTGTGGCTGGGCTGCCCAACAACCATCCACAGGCTGCAAGCAATGGATCATCAGCTCATGGAGTCTGCCTACAACACACCCAGACTGTGGAACAACCCATCCATGGAGCAGCAGGATCCAGGGACCATGGGCTGCCAGGAGCAGGCAGAGCTGATGGAACCACACAGCCCTGAGCAAAGGAGAATTTCCTGTTGTGGAAAATGCATATTTTATGATTGGCTCTGCAAATATTAAAATTAATACTATATGTGCTATGTTGGAAAGTTATGCTGTATTAATCTCTTTTAAGTTGAGCTGTATTATTCTTTTTTAAGTAGTGTGGTAAATATAGTTTTCAAGCTATAGCATAATGTTAAAATAGAAACTGTGTGATGTAAGGTAATTTTTGTAATTAGCTCAAGGAATAGAAAAGACAATCAAGAAATTCTTTGCACTCTCCTATCTGGATAGAGATAACAGCAACAGACACCAAGATCCCCAGAGAAGAATTATTGGAAATAATTCTCATGGGGAAAGCTCAGATTTGGAGGAACCAAGAAGGCTGATTTACAAGATGGGGGGAAAAGCTGAAATTGAGCAGAAACACCCTAGTTTGAAAAGAATGCTTGAGTCATATATGAGATACATGAATATGCACCAGGCTATTGCTTTTAAGGGGTAATCCTTTGTTAGCAAGGTGTGCCTGGTGGGGAATGCCAGACACACGGGCGTCCGTAATTCTCTGTTTTACTGTCTCTCATTGTCCTCATTTTCCTTATTATTTTCATTACTACTTTCATTACTATTTTTATTATTATTAAATTTCTAAAATTTTAAACCAAGTGAATGGCACATCTGCCTCCAGAGCACAGCTCTGCCCTCCTGCCCAGCCTGGTGCCCCTGCCAGCACAGGCACGTGAGGACAGGAAACACCTTGTCACACTTGTCACACCTTGCCAGCTCTGGGGCAGCCTGACCATCAGCTCCTGTGAGCAGCCACTGTGCTGATGGGCTGGCATTCCTGCAGTGGGAATTCTAAGCTGCTCTGTCCTGGTTTGCCCATGGAGACAATGCTCACACTCAGGAGCTGGCCCCTGGGGATTATTTTCTGTTTCAGTCCTTGTTTCCCCTCCTTGCAGCCTCACAGAAGTTAGCAGGATAACTAACTAGCACTGCTGGGCACAAAAGCCCTGAATGTTAAATCCATGAAGTATCTGATTCCTACACAGGAAATCTAACAAGGAGGCTGCCCTCTCCACTTTCTCTTTTGTCAAGCACATGGGCTCCCACATTATGCATGCAGGCTTTGTATAGCTGCATGTTTCTCCCACATAAATACTCATGGAGGAGACACAGTCCATGCATCTTTATTCTGCAATTCAAATTATGCCTCATTTTTATCAGTGGAAATCCACTGTGGTTTAGTGAAGGCAGCAGCTACTCTATTACACCATGCAAGAGTAAAATGCTGCCCTGGAATATCAGTATCTCTACATTCTGTATTTCTCTGACAAAAGGAATCCATGAAAAAGTCACACAGTGATGACAATTAAAGCTTCTATTAGGAGGACACAAGTCAGCTCCCCAGCCATGGAAGTGCTTCACTTGTCTCACTCACTTGGCTCCATTAACACCCTCAATAGATGCCAGCAGAGTTTCTATGTCTAGGTGCATTGAAAATATAAAAAAACCCACTTCATTCTGAATTTAAAAAATAATGGCTATGTCTAATAATGTTTTAGAGTCAATACCATGTGTTAGCAGCTCTACTGCTCAATAGCTAAATGATTTCTGTCTGCATTTATGGTGATATGGATTTATCACTTCAAAAGCACACAAACACATTTCCTAAAAGGGTGAGATTTTTCAAGCAGCCCTTCAAAGAAGGCTTCATGAACCACTGCTTGTTTTTAACACTGAAATTTTTGGAGAAGTTAATAAAATCTCCAGCTCCAGCTTCACAGTGCTGTAGACTCTGACTGCACTGGAAGGTGCCCAACCAAAGAACTGCATCTTTGATTTGGAGGCACAAAAAGGGGGAAAATGACCAAAGTGGAACTCTAGGTAAGAGAAGGTGGCTTTCACACAGCAGTCACTTGGCTAATATCATAAAGCTCTTCTCATCAGCTGCAGGTGTGCCAGCCTGAGTGGCAGCACTCATTTTACTCATTTTACCCCAAGTGTTTTACCTGGAGACTGCCCTGGCCCTGGCACAGAAGGGGAGAGGGAGAGGATAAAAAATCCCACAACAAAAAAACAAGTCTCCTTTAGAGCACACACACTTACCTAAAGCATGCCAAACGAGGCAACACATGCAGGTCAGAGGACATCAAGGAAACATGAAAAAAAGAAAAAAAAAAGGGAGTAAATCAGTTGCAATTCCCATTGGCTTGGTGACAGGAGCTGAGAGTGCCCCACAAAATCAGACTCAACCTTTAATACAAAAGTCTAACAAAATAATTCCACTCCAGTGCTGCCTTTTTGCTGTGTGCTAGTTTAGCAGCAGTGTGATGCATGCAGATGAAAAAGTAGAGAATTCAAACCAAATCCTCAGTGCACTATGGATGGAACACAACTGTTGAGTTTTATTTATTTTTTGTTAGGGCTGGGATTAAATTGTGAGACGATATTTTTTTTGTTTGGACTTAGATGTTTATTAGTTTTTTATTCATATTATAGTCTCACAAATTGTGAGTTTTATAGTAGTTTACTAATAAGTTAAAAATGAAGCCATATCTCTCTCTACAAGGTTTGCTAAGGATAAACTGTTTAATTAAGAAATGACACTGAAATTATTTTTATTTTTAACTCAATAACTAATACTCGTGCTCTGTAATGTGGACTTTTTATCTAATTACACAATACTACTTCAACTTTTGAAGAAGAAGGTGAAGAAGAAGGACTAGGCTCTGCCTCAAAGCTTTTATTTTGTCTTATATATATTACTCTATTCTAAAACCTTAAACTCTAAGTTTTCTACCATGTGATATTACCCACTTCTATTCAAACTACACACTCATAATCTTAGTTTTATAATTCAATTTTGGATGCCTTCTCCACGGCCTCAGGTCAATGCAGTGCTCTCTTGGGGGTCAGTGCCTGGCAGCACAGAAAGTCTGAAATTCTCAGTGCCCAGGGCTCCAACACACAGCTCCAGCTGCAAGGCTCTCACCCACAGCTGCCTGGGACTCCTCACAGGTGGCCAGGGCACACAGACACTGACTCTCCCTCCACATCTCACTGACTTTGGTTAAAGGAAGTTTTAGGAACTTGATTCCTATTGAGTCCATTAATTCTTTGCTGTGCCAAGTCTGGAGCAAATTGCAAGAGCAGTCATCAGGGAAAAGAATTGCTTTAGGAGAAAAGGAAAATAAAAGACAGGAATATGAGTAATTTTCAAAAAAAATCTTTCTTTTGCACTGTTGGGTTTTTTCCCCTTATTGAGGCTCCTGTTACAATGATATTTATTTGATACAATATAACTTTATTTTCTCACTCCATTGCATGACAAAAGTCTTAATTCTTAACAGATTTTGTATGAGAGCAGTCAGCTCTCCCTTCCACTAGCTGCAGTAACTCCCAACCCACATTTCTGTTGCAAATGACATCAACAGGTAATAAGATAAGCTTTATTAACCTTGACTACAAACCTTTAACAACAAATTTCAGTTTCTGCTTTCTTTCCTTGAATCATGGATGGACATTTCACACAACCAATGACCATACCATTGTTCCCTAGTGTCCTCTTTCCCAGAGTCTTTCATTTTTGTCTTCTGATTCCTGCCAAAGCTTAGTGTGATTTTATCTTGAGATTTGCCATCGCTTTTATACAAAACTTTCTGTGTTGGATCAATTTATCCTCATTAAAAAAATGGCCACCACCTCCCAGGGAATTCCTCCAGCCCTTCTGTGAGCAGAGGAGGATCATCAGTTTTCTATTTCCTCCATTCTCAGAGCTGGGGCAGCAGCTGATGGAATTATGAGCAAAATCCAAACCAAACAACAGCAAATAAATCCTTTGCAGCACAGAAACACAGGCACCTACAGAGAGCTCTGCCTGCACGGGCACACTGATGGCAGACTGGGCACATTCAAAGAAAAATCCACTGAGATTTACTAAATACAGTAGGAACTGCATCTAGGTCAGGAAATTTCCTGTCTTAACTCAGGGGAAGGAGCATCCACCCTTGTTTCACTTATCTGTAGCTCATCAGGACAAAAGGTGCTAAGGAAGAGAAAATGAAAAAAAAAAGATTAGGGAGGAGAGTAGAACAGCTCCTCTTACTCCATGAGATTAATCAGGAAAAAAAACCATAGCCAACCAATAAATCCAAAAGCAACTAAACAAACTCTCTGCACACTTGGCTTCATCAGTAATATTTGAATTTTGAAGGAGAGATAATCCAGAACCCAAAGGAGGAAGCTTCCTTTATGTAACCACAACAACGAGGACTTGGAGCCATGGGTCAAGTTGAGCTCAGGCGGTAAAACCCCAGTGCTCCATCCCAGGGAAGGGCCCTGCCTTCCCAAAAGAGCCTTTTTGCACAACACAGACTCTGTCCTCTGGGGCCAGAGGTTTAAAACCTACCAAGCAAATGATGCCCCTCTCCTCCCAGCCCGAAGGGCTTCCTTCCCTCCTCACCAGCAAACACCATTCCAGTCACTCTGTGCTGGCTAAACCAGGATTTTCTTTGCACTTTCCCTGATTTTAACATAATTTAGAAATGAACACGAGCAGCTCTCCATAGCAGGCCATGCCAGGCAGGGTGCAGATGCTGTTAGCACTGCCTGGTGTTTATTAGCAGGAACATTTTGGCCACTGCATGGTTCTGCTGCCATACCTCAGCCCCCATCCAGGGCTCCAGACCCAGTGCCTGCTTAAGGAGGATAAAAGTTCCTTCATCTCTACAAGTGAGGGCTGCTGCAGGACTCGAGCAACAGAGAGATGAAGAAGAAGAAGAACTGTTCTGCAGTGTGTCAGAGACACCTACACACAGTCCCACAGCCAGGCAGTGACAGGATTTGAGATTGGATTTGTGTGGGACATCAAGCCAGCTCTCCAAGGGTTACAGATGCAGCAGGAGCAGGAAGGGAGCAAAATGAAGAGAGAACAAAATTAAACATCTACCAAGTGAACTTCTCCCTAGCTTAGAATCAGACTAATATTTACAGCACAGCACAAAACTAACACAACATGATTTAAACTCTACTTAAATCCCTCTCTTTTTGTGTTTTTAAAATCCTAATTCCCACTTCCATGAGGACAAATGAGATCAGGTGTCAGCCAACTACACAATAAGAGAACAAAGCCCAGTGAGCATCCTCCACTACAAGGAGTTTCTTATGGAAAATAAATACAAAGGCAATGTTTTCTGCATAGCTGGGCCTTGGCTGGCTGTGGCAAGACAGCAGCATTTCAGTTTCAGTGTTTAAGCAGGGTTTTGGTTCAAAGCCTTGGGCATAGACTGACAAACAGCTCAAATAATTCTGTGGCTCAGACTCAAACAATATCATCACTTGGCATTTCTGCTGAGTTCCTCTCTTTTTCTGGAAACATGCAGAAAGCTCCATGGGCAGGGGCAGAACAGGACAGGCTCTGGGCAGGATCTCACATGGCCTGCACAGCTTGGGGCAAGAGGGACCTGCTGGGACCTTATCCCAGCAACCCCTCTGCAAGCTGAAAGGAAGATGACACCCAATTCCACTCCAAACACATTTTTCAAAAGCCTTGATGACTTTCACTGCTCTCTAGAATAAGCTGGCATTTCATTGAAATAAAGCCACATGGAAATGCTATGAGGGTTTTTTTTTCAGGTTAGTTATGAAAAGGTTTGTGTGGAATGAAATTAGACTGATTCCTCTTAATTGTCACCAAAGAGTTTTCTGTTTCTGTATGAATTGGGCTGAATTTACATTGGGCATTGATGGAACTACAGTTTTCTCCTCTATACACATTTAAAAAGCATTCAGTATTCCACTTTAGGAGCTCCCCTATTTAGTGAACTGAAAAACAGTGATAAGATGTCTCCAAAAAAGTTAGCTTTTCAGGCGGTGAAAGTGATACCTTTGCGCTGGGATATTTGTTTTACTAAACACTGAATAGCATTTTTCAGAACTGAGAAGAAAATCTAAGGATTCATCACAACTAAGTGTCACATCAGCTATTCCATACAGTCTTTGAACCCAACAGACAGTTCTGGGGCACTGGAATTCAATTTATTTTCCTCAAAAAAAGCAAGCATGGATATGAACCTGCTCTTACTGAAATCAGAAAATCTTACTGAAATCTGAGACAGCAGAATTAGATCAAAAATATATTAAGCTCTATTTTTACCAACTTTTCCTGTAAAGTGTTTTTCTTCCTTTCAGTTGTATATTTGTATTAAGGAAATAGTTTGGGGTTTTTTTGTTTGGTTGTTTGGTTTTTTTTAATGGGAAAGGGAGACCCAAAGGTTTGCTTTGATTGAAAAGTGGCACAGAGAGGCAAATGCATCCCTGAGAAGTTGAGAATGTGCTGGGCCCTGCTGTGCAGCCATAGCCCCATTTCACCTCCTGGGCCTCCTTTCTTCTCATCTTTGATGGCAGGAATCTGAGAGCAGGAACTGGCTGTTACCATGTGGTGCTCAACAGAAAAACCCCCACTCATATTTATGCCACTTTGTTCCACCAAATCACAGTGATTTTGCAGATTTCCCTCAGCATTTCTTCTCAGAATCTCTCTGACCAGAGCAGCAGACTTGATTTGGCAGAGCCATAGTGAACAAGCACCTCAGAACCCCAAATCTGCCTTGTTTCAGAGAATTTGTCACTGCCCACGAAATCACAATCTTGGCTCAAGGGCAAGTAGAGCTGTGTGCTATCCATGCTCTTTCCTAGTTTCCAAGTGCTGCTGGAATGGGTGAGGCTGAGCCCCCAGCCCTGCCTGGGCTGTCTGCTGTCACTGCCACCAGCAGCTCAAAGGCCACTTTTAAAAAAGCCACTTTTAAATGGCCACTCCTGGTGCCAGCCAAATGCCTTCCCTGCCTGTGCCACACCTGCTGATGAACAACAGAAACAAAACCCACTGGGGAGCAAAAATCCCAATTAACCTGCTAAAGGAAAGATGATCTGAGCCTCCTTGCCCTTCTTCCCTGCACCAACAGCTCAAAAACTACCTGCACACCAGGTACACCTGTGTGGCACTGGGCACACTGTCAGAACAAAGAAATCAGTGCTGAGTGTCCTCCCCACTCATCTTGTCACAGCTCTCTCTACTGGTGCTTGCAAGGCAGCTTGAACCCCAGCTTGGTTCTTCCCCAACCCCATGAACTGCATTCAAATAAAACTTTCCTTTTTTTTTTTTTTCTGTTTGACAACTTCAAAAGAAAGAAAAGTCTTAATTAACAAAGGGCTGTCAGCTCCTGAAAAGTGTTTTCTCTGTGATGACAAAAACATTTCCAAAGTCTTACATTTCTAGAGTCTTTCAAAAAGTCTGCTTGAGTTTTCCTCCCTGGCCTCAGCCTTCACAGCACAAACTCTGTGGGTTATGAAAGCTGTATTCAGACACAGTCAGAGATAAAGAAGCACAGAGGGTTTAGAGATCAGTAGGTGTGGAAATCTAAACTTCCATATCCTGATACTTGCACTCAGGTCTAAAACTTAGAGAGGGGAAGAAACCTAACATTGTCAGTGCACAACTTCCTCAGTTCTCCCAGGCTGCACTCTCACTTGTGCTTAGGGATTAGAGAAATACCAGATAGTCACAAGTCCCCTGGTACCTTATCAGAGTGAGAAACAGGCATTTTATCACTTGTATCAAAGAAGGAAACATTCTGCCCCCTTCTCTTTCCACTGCTTCCCTCAATAAACTGCTCCTGACATATGAGGAGCCTTTGCCCAGCACACACTTCCCTGGCAAAACCAAAAATGCACAGGACAGCTGTGACATGATTCTCCTGCAGCAGAGAAGGGGCCAGTGGCCAAGTGACACCATGCCCAGGGAGACTGTGCCACAGCAGCTCACTGCTCTCCTGTCTCTAATCCCACCAGGAATCCGTGTGGCTGCTTCACCCCAGACACTTGGGATGTCAGGAAAGGAGAGAAGGGAGTTAAAAACCAAAATCCTCTTGGGAGTCACTCAGCTCACAGGAGCACAGGAGACATCACTGCTGGTAGAGCCAGGAGAAGCTGGAAGCTTGAGGAAGCAGAGATCACAATACACTGAAGGAACAGCGAGGGCAGCTCAGCTGAAGGCAGCACCTGATGGTCCTCAGGGGCTGTCTGTACAAATGGCTGAGCTGCAGTCCCAAGGAAGTTCTGGCAGACTGACACAGCCCTGAAGCAATTCTGTGTGTGTTCATCAGCTCTGCCAAGGGAGAAGGACAGCAAGGGACAGAGGAACAGCAGGGACAGGAATGTTCAAGCAGAGGTGGAACCACTCAGGATCTGGGCTGGTTTTGAGCTGGTTGTTCCATAGTGGTTTGTATGGCACCGTGTGTTCTGTGACTGCTGGAAGCAGTGCCCACAGTCCAGGGGTGTTTCTGTGACTGCTGGAAGCAGTGCCCACAGTCCAGGGGTGTTTCTGTGACTGCTGGAAGCAGTGCCCACAGTCCAGGGGTGTTTCTGTGACTGCTGGAAGCAGTGCCCACAGTCCAGGGGTGTTTCTGTGACTGCTGGAAGCAGTGCCCACAGTCCAGGGGTGTTTCTGTGACTGCTGGAAGCAGTGCCCACAGTCCAGGGGTGTTTCTGTGACTGCTGGAAGCAGTGCCCACAGTCCAGGGGTGTTTCTGTGACTGCTGGAAGCAGTGCCCACAGTCCAGGGGTGTTTCTGTGACTGCTGGAAGCAGTGCCCACAGTCCAGGGGTGTTTCTGTGACTGCTGGAAGCAGTGCCCACAGTCCAGGGGTGTTTCTGTGACTGCTGGAAGCAGTGCCCACAGTCCAGGGGTGTTTCTGTGACTGCTGGAAGCAGTGCCCACAGTCCAGGGGTGTTTCTGTGACTGCTGGAAGCAGTGCCCACAGTCCAGGGGTGTTTCTGTGACTGCTGGAAGCAGTGCCCACAGTCCAGGGGTGTTTCTGTGACTGCTGGAAGCAGTGCCCACAGTCCAGGGGTGTTTCTGTGACTGCTGGAAGCAGTGCCCACAGTCCAGGGGTGTTTTTGTCACTGCTGGAAGCAGTGCCCACAATCCAGGGGTGTTTCTGTGACTGCCTGTTACAGAGGCAAGGCTTTTCTGCTCCTCAGCCTACCCGTGAGGAGGCACAAGGGGTGCACAAGGAGTCAGGAGAGCTGACCCCAGGCTGTTCCACACCACATGGCATCATGCTCAGCATGGAGGAGAAGTGCACTGGGATGGCATTTGTCCTCCCAAGCCACTGTCACACGTGATGGAGCCCTGCTCTCCTGGAGATGGCTGAACTCTGCCTGCTGATAAGGGGGGAGTGTATTCCTTGTTTTGCTTTGCTTCTTTTTCTTCTTTGTTTTGCTTTTGCCTCACCTGTTGAACTGCCTTCCCCTCAACCCGTGAGTTTCTCATTTCTGCTTCTCTCCCCCAGCAGTGGGGGGTGAGTGAGCACCCCTGGCGGTCTCAGCTGCTGCTGGGGTTAAACCACCACAGAGCCCTGGTGGGGTGAGGCACAGCTGTGGGGAAATGGGAAACACACAGCCCTTCATGAATAACCCACAAAAACACCAATTCCTGCAGTGCAACCAAGGCAAGAAAACAGACACATGACCAAACCAACACATGGACACCTGGGAAGAAGAAAAAAACCCCACTGCTTCTTTCAGGTGTATATAAAGAAGTGCAAGCAGCCCCCAGACTCTGTGTGAATGCACTCCTGCCTGGGTGCCAGGAGCAGCACAGCTATGTAAGGTACATGTAGGTTTCAGATTCCAAACAATACTTTCATGCCAAAGTGATATACAGGCCAGCTACTGTCAGAAATGGAAATGCTGCTCATGAAGGTATTGTCCTGTGCATCAGCAACAAAAGGAATAAAACAATCTTGCAATAATTTCCCTAGGGCTGGGGGAAAAAAAAACCCAGCTAACTGTTCTCTGCAGCATGGCAAACTCATTTTGATTCCTATTGACAGAGTGAAACATAGCATGCCTCCAATTAAACTCACTCCAAGCTTAAGGGACACCTCTGTTATCCTTCAGCCAACAGTGACAAACAGGATACACAGAGGTCCACATCTGTATCTCAGCCCACTGATTTCAGTAAGCTTTTATCACAAGACAGCAATGGTTATGGAAGCCCATCTCTGCCTGTTGGGAGTATAATTTTAACACCTCCTAAAATTTACAAAGGCACTTCCACTAGCCTGTCTAAACCATGCCAAGCCCAGCTGTTCAGTCCTGAAGCTTGCCAGCTGTCTGTGAAGAGCAGCACATCTTTAAGTTACTGCACAAACAAAGCGACATCAATTTTTCTGAACATGGGTACGAGTCACCAGATCTTATTTCAGCAGGGCTCAAAGCAGCAGCAAATTGACAGCTGCCATCTCTGTGGTGAAAAAGCACTCCAAGAGAAAAATTATGCCTTGCTTTCAGGTACTGTAGGTGTACACAGCACCCATTTCCTTCTCAGCAATCCCTTTCAGGTTCTGTTAGGATAAGGCAAAGCACTCTCCCCTGTACAAGCAAAAAAGATTTCCATTTGGAGGTGCAGTTTGCTGCAAGGTCAGCTGTAGGCAGACATCTGTGTGCAAAGAATACATTTTCATTAACCCACTCCTGGGGTTCTGTTTGTTTGTTTAAGCCTGACATTTATTAGTTTTGAAGAAGGATGTGTTTGTGGTGTAGGCGTACAGTGGTGTGAGCAACTCCAAAGCACATACAATTCTTGGACAAGTGAAATGAGCAGGGAGGCATTTCACCCCCTGGGATCCCTCTGGCTGAACTGAACTGGGGCAAGCTCCCGTGTTTTGACCTTCAGGTTGCTGTCAGAGGGAAGTGTTGCTCTTCTCCAGAGGATGAAGAGAAAGATTCTAAGGTTTTGTTGAATCAGAAGATGTTTTTATTGTAACAATGCAATTTTTTAATAGGGTTTTTTGCTAAAGTGAAATAATGTTTTATAATGTTTTTCTACTATTATTGGATGAGATAGAGAGAGCATGTTTTGAGAACACACACAAGGACAGAACAAATTAAAGTGAAAACCAGCACCTGTTATTTTGAGAACGCAAGATGCTTACAAAAACCTCTATCAGTCCTTCCCTGAGAAGATGAAATTCTTCACAGAGCTGTTCTCTAGAAAGGCAAACTGCTTGCTCTTGGGAAAGTCAGGGCTTGCTGCTGAGTTTCTCTAAGTCCCACTGAAAGGCAGCCCCACAGGGAAGCAGTGTTTGCTTTCCCCAGCCCAGGCACTCCTGCACACCCTCTCCATACGTGTCCCACAACCCACTCAGAGCTTTGGATTCCAGCACACAGGAAAATTATCTGCAGCTGGAGGCTACAGAATAAACTTTCTGTCAGGTGTGGGCATTTTTCCTAGGGAATCTTGACTGAATTTTTTTGTCCTTCTAGGAAGAAAGACGGACACGGGGGAGCTATGCCATGGCTGTAAAAATGGGAGAAGTTTCCAGGTCCTGGCCACGTCCTGGGTGATGCTGGCTCTGCTCTCCATGCTCTGCTCAGCAGCAGGGCTGAGGAGAGAGCTTGGCTGTAAAATGAGGATTTCACAGGCCCTGAGACAGCTTCCCTCCCATTCTCCCTCCTGACCAGCCAGACATTTAATAGCCAGGCTCATTGCCCGTCCTAATGAAATGTCAGCAGCAAACACACAGGTGTGTAACTGCTGCTGGAATGCCAGCAACCCCTCAGGCAGGGCAGCATCCCAGCCAAGAGCCTTGGAAAGGTCACCAAGACAGTGCAAGGAGACCTCTGACCTTCATTTGTGCTGCTGCAGGAGCTTTGGTCCTTCCTCCCTTTGCTTTCCCAAGCCCCCAGAGCATTCCCTGCCCTCCCAGCCCTCTCTGGCAATGCAGCCTCTCCAGGGCTCTTCTGCCTCATTCAACACAAGTGCAAATGTGTGACCTAAGGGAGACCTGAGCCGGGCTCAACAAAGGCACTCACAAAGAGCTCCAGCCCCTGAAAGGAGCTGCAGCTCTGCTCCCTCCCCTGCTCTGCTCCCCAGAGAGGCTGAGAGGTTCATCTGCATTACAGGCTGGCTAAAAGCATCCTCCTCCTTCCCAGTGCAGGGCAGTGGGTGTGATTTCTGGCTGTGGGTTGGGAGCCACAGAGCTGGCTGCAGGCAGGGGAGCCGTGCAGGAGCTCCCTGACAGCGATCCAGTGGGAAAGGATGCACCAAAGCCAGGAATAGAAAAAGGAAAAATAAAGAGGAGAATAATTTAGGCAGGTTCCTTCCACTTGCAGCTTAAAAATTACAGATATAAACGCTGCTAAATATTCTACCTAGCTTGCCTTTCCTGAAAAAGGGAATGGGGGCAGGGAAAGGACAGAATTTCTGCACGGTTGTTTTATTTTTCTCCCACTCTAAGTCACACACCTAAAATAATCCCACAGGTATTTTGGACAGCTGGAGGCTGCCACTGCAACTGCACAGCATTGTTAGGAAGCAGGACAAAAAGGAAGGGGAAATAAAAAGCAACATTTTCAATAAAGCAGCCAAAGCCACAGGAGGTTTTTAATTCTGGCATGAGCTGCAAGCACACAAGTATTTGGCAAGTCCCATCCTGCTCCCTGGTTGCTGCAGAATCACTCCTCCTTTTGGCACACCTGGCAGCATCTGAGCAGAGCTCACCAGAAAGAATGCAGCAGGGCACAGAAAGAGCTTGTTAACCTGCACTCACCTAGCTTGGCTCAAATCAACTGTCTGCAAAAACCACATTAAAATGTAACCGCCAGCTGACAGGTTTGTTGTTCACTTCAACAACACCTGCAGCTCTATCTTGGACTCTTAGAGAAAATACTATAGATGAATCTATGAATTTCAGTTTCTGCTTATTTATGTCTGAATGAAAAACTCTCTAGTTTTCTTCAAAGAGTTTGAGCTCACCTAAAAAGTGAGATGAGGAATGGCAGATGCTTATGAAACCAATGGACCTTTCTCCAAAGTAGAGGGAAGCCACTACCTATAAACTCACAAATCTTGTGCTCACTAGGCACAAAAATCAACTGCTCATTTTGGAATAAACACACAATAAAACCTGAAGAAAAAGAGATTATGAAAAGACTGTGATACAAGGCATTTAAACACTTATATGTCAATAAAACCCCTTTCAGTTCACATGGGCTTGGGTTTTTTGTTCAAGCTTTTGCTTGGAATTTTTTCCCCTCATTCATGGTGCACAGTAAAGTAACCTGCTTCTTTCCATACAGAAATGTCCTCTAGGTCTACTTCAAGTTGTTTTGCCTTTGGACTTCCCCTTTTCTTCCCCCACCAAAGAGCCTCGTGTCAAAGCCACTGTGAAATCCTTACTGACACTTCCTTCTTCTCCTTTCCCACAGCCAGAATAACACTGCTGCTGCTGGAGCCAGGATCTAAAGTAAAAAAAAACAAAACTCTTTGCCAAATTTGGAAGCACAGGATGAATGCTGAGAGAGTGCTGCACACTCACAGCCATCTCAGAGCTCCCTGGTGCTCTGAGGACAAACACTGCACTGTGCCCTGCCCACCTGTCCCAGTGCACCCCTGTCCTGGAATGGGCACGGAGCAGGACCTCAGAACACACCTTTGTTCTGTCCTTGCTGTGCTGCAGGCACCAGGAAACTGAAATAAGTCTCCTGCAGCTCCCACACCTGAGCTGCCCAGGTGTGAGCACTCTCTCTGCTCCAGCGGCACAGCACACAGAGGGGCTGCAGGCTGTCAGACTGCTCTTTATACAAATGAAGAAATGAATTCTCACAGGCATGCTCACATTTCTTGCAAATTGAAATCTATTTGGGCAACTGCTCAAAGAACAACTGAGGATTATGGTAAAACCACTCCTGCAAAGCCAGGGCTTCCACTCACATGACCCCTATGACAACTTAATGAACAGTTTAGTTCCTGGGGTCAGCTCCTTCTGTTCCCTTCACAAGACCTACATCAGGACTGAGCCCACGGCTGCTGGGCACAGGATTTCCCAAGTCAATGCTGTCAGAACTGCTTTAAAATTCTCCCCTCCCCTCCTATTAATTCTCTCTACAACTCCTTTTCCCCCTTTTAATTTCACCACCGTAGTCGTTCACTGGCAGGCAGAAGTTGGCTCAGTAAATTATTCCCAGCTCAAAATACTAAGCTTTCAAAGAAAAATGTGAGTAAATTCCACATCAGTCCTGAAATTCCCTCGAGTTTATGAGAGGTCAGGGCAGCACCAGGCAAAGCAGGGAAGAAAAAGGCTTACACATTCCTGGCTAAGAATACTCCTTCCCCTCCTCCTTCCAGCCCCCAGCACTGAAAAATCTCTGTATTTCAGGAGCAGAGGTAGCAGAATAATTAGAAGTTGGACAGTGATGAGAACTGCACTTTGAAAACCCAGTCTGGCCCTTCCTACTGCTTTTGGGAACAGGAACACAAGGTGACAAAGGACAGGGGGCAGAAACACCCAGAGCAGTTCCCAGACTACACTGTGTACTTCAGCCACCTCACATGCAAGCAGAAACATGTTAAGTGCGTAAAGAGGAAGTTTTTGCTTCTCTAGTGAGCTGCTTTTCTTTTTTAATATCAGCATGAAGAGCTCTGTCTGCTTTTATTTCAGATATTCAAATAGTCCAACATATCATTCACCCCACCCTGATGTGAGATGGCAAATGCATTTCTACAGCAGAGAGCAGCAGAGATGTGCGCAGGCAGAGACACCCAAAGCTCATTTCTCACCTCTGAGGTCTCACACTAATGAAGAAAACAGGAAGTGGTTACCTACAGCTGAAGCCAGCAGCAATCCACTACAGGGTGAAAAGTTTGAGTTTCTAAATGTAAAGAGTTTCTTTCAGACCATTTTCATACTTTTTCTGTAATTCTACAAAAGACACCAAAATGAAGACCATGAGCAGCACTTACACTCACAAGCTCTTGTGATTTATTTATTTTTTATTTATTTTTTTATTTTATTACTTATTTATTTAATTTTATTATTTGTTACTTATTTTATTATAAATAAAATTTATTTATTTTATTTTATTTATTATTATATTTATTATGATCATTTAGCTCTTGTGGGTCTAATGATCATTTATTGGTTTCCATTGCTGTCCAGAGCAGTACCTTGATTTAAACAGTCAGCATGGGCAAGGGGAGAAAATGCAGATCCAAACCATGGCTTTGATCACCAGCTTCTTCCACAGCACTCAGCAAGCCATGGACTTGGGGAAGTCTGCAGGGCTTGTGCCCCAGCTCAGCATTTATCCAGCACGACCCTGCTGCCACTGCCCATCATAAAGATGTGTCTCAGATACATTTTCCCTCTTTGCCAGGCACCAGAATGCAAAACTTTCCAAGAATATCTTTCACCAGCACTTCACAAATCCTCAGGCAAGCCCAGCTCAGCTCTGTCACAAAACTTCCACTTGGTGCCTCATGCAAATCCCAGCTGGACATGGGATGGCAGCACACATTTCATTCTGTGTGTTTATTTGTAGCTTTGAAAGTTAAATCTGATTTTCTCAGAGACTCACCCACAGTGTGACTGAAAAAGCAGATCATGTGCAGTGGGAGAGCAGATCCCTCATGGTCCTGCTCCCTTCCTTAGCATGGATTAAGGGACTCCTTTCCATTTCTCTGGTGACACAATGTTGTTCCAGCAAGGTCAGGAATTCCCTGCACAGACTCAGCCAGTGCTGTCCATCCCAGAATCTGCACCACTCTTCTCCCAGCTGAAACACCCCATCAGGGGTCATTTTCAAAGTTGGCTCACACATTTTAAGCTTCAGGCAGAGCTCAAAGATACTTTGCTTTGGCATGAGAACTGTCATAGGAACTGAAATTTTATGTCCAGGAGCAAAATTGTATGTATTAGGGGGAAAATAGAGTACAAAAGCGCTGTTAACCCATCTCTGCACCCTGTTTCTTAATTCCTGAGGAAAAATCAGACTATTTTTAAAAATACTGATGGTGACTTCTCTGCAGTGACAATTGGCACAGCTCTTCAAACCCAAGGAAGGGAATAGTTATGGCCTGAATAAATAGGGAAGAAAGAAGATTAGCAAAGAATTTCAGATGACATTTCTATCAATTCTAGCCAGCAGGTGCTGCTCTGGCAATAGGAAGTTAAGAGTTACAAAAGCTTCATAAAAACAACTGCACCACATGAAGACAAAGAAAGTTTATATGGATGCAGAAAAATGAACAATTAAAACTACAACTGTTACACGGAGAAGAAAACCATAAATATTTCAGTCTTATTCTTATTGATGCTGCATGCCACAGCTTCATTCTGTTCTGTATCATTACATCCATTAAATCCTGGCTAATTTCACAAATAACAACCCAGTAACAACATGTTGACTTCAAACCATTGTTACCTCTTCTCCTCCCCTTCTCTGATATTTGACACTGAAATTGTTCCAAGGACATCTGAAACATCAGGAACTAAATAATGAAATAGTTTCTTGCCCCACTCCAGTGTAAAAAGCAGCCCAAACATGCTGTAAGCAGAGGTGAAAAGGAGAAAGTCACAAAGATTTTTAGATTAAAACAAAACAAAACAAAAAATTGAATCATTGCTCAACATTTGCCCCACCCCTTTACTTTTGTAACCTCTCCTCTTTCTAAACCACTTCCAGTCCAGAGGAGAAACATAAGGGGCTTTCTAATCATGGAATATTTATGGGCCTGGAAACCTGGAGCCCTGCAAAGAAGGAAGATTCATGCATAATACAGGGACAGGACTTGCTGTATGAAAGGACAAACTTACCACACTGGCAGAATGAACCAAGAGGCATAAAACCCATTAGAAAAAAACCCCAAACTTGGCTGACAAGTTATGAATACTGGACAAGAACCAAATACCAGAACTGGTAACCAGCAGACACTGGTCAGAGTAATGACATTTCCTATTACAATTTATTAGCTGATAAATGATCAAGCTAATTAAATTAACCCTTTCCCACCAGCAGCTAACTGGAAAGTTCCCTCTCCTCTTAATTACAAGAGATAAGGAGAAACTAAAAAATAATTGCAAGTAATTTATACAATGGGAGAACCCCCAAATCTTCAGTATTACACACAACATAAACCAGATCAGTCACCAGGCTGTGCTCTCTACCTCCAAATAATGAATGAAACAGAACCTGCCCCAGGGACTACCAAAAAGCCAAACAAAGGTGTTCACACCATTCTTTCCTCTCCCTGAGAGGCTGTTTGCTCATTTCTGCTCATTCTTTATCAGCACCATTCCAGTCTTATAATGACAAGGTATAAAAGCAATACTTGTTTTCTTTTTTTTTAACTCCAGCAAATAAGAAAATGGTAAATTTCAAATGGAACAGGGGCTGTTGGATGTCAGCAGTGTGTCCTGCAGACAGACTATAAAGCTGTGTTACAGCACATGAAAAAAGAGCAGATGTGAGGGTACCATGCCTTCCTTTAGCAAGCTGAGAACCAGAGAAGGAAAACCTACTCCTCTACAAAAAACCTTCACATCCCAAACTCCCTTTGTCTGCTGATTGTGGAGCCCCAAAATGGAGAAGCCAAAGATTTAAAATGACATAAATCCCCACATGACCATAATATATACAAAAAACCCTCTTCACTGTGTGAATGCAACCTGATTCCTCCAACATTGCCAAAAAACAACCATTAACCAAAAACAACTACGGGTCTTTTCCCAAAGAGATTTCAACTCTTCCAGGGTTTCTTTCATGGGGAAGGTTTCTAGAAAACCGAGGTAAAGGAGCAGGTGTGACATTTCACCTTGTCCAGTTTGCACCATTTCCCTGAGCAGCTGCTAATGGACACAAGGACCCTGCCCCTCCGCTGAATTTTGGGATAAAAACTGACTGAAAGTGTAACTCCATCCAACAGTGAAGCTTCCCAAAGACATGCAAGTGAAACAGTAATCCAGGACTGAAGAAAGGAAGTACAAAAGTCCAAAAATAAATTATATCCCTTGAAAATGTACTCCCCAGCTATGTCAAAATCCCTTATTTTCCCACTGTTCCAGCTGTGGAGCTCACAGGGACACCAAATGCTACATCAGGGTGGCAGAACATAAATAATTTTTAAGGTACAAGCAAGCTTGTACAAACTTGGGCCATGATATTGAGGAGCTGAGAAAGCAAACCAGCACTTATGAAACTTAAAGTTCTCATCACTGCAGATGCAAGGGGAGACTGCAGAGCCCCCAGTGTGGTTCCCTCCTTCAGAAACCCTGGAATTCAGGATTTCCAGGTTCTGTGGCAGCTCCAGAGTGAGCTGCCCCCGGTTCATGCCTGGTGCTGAGCTCCACGTGCCTTTACTAGAAAGTAAGGAAATCCAATTTCCAAACCCACCCTGGCACCAGCCCTGGGCAGAGGGAGCAGGCAGAGTGGGCATTTTCCTGCTTTGTTCTTGCTTTTTTCCTCCAGCTCTGAAGCAGCCCTGAGAATACTGAAGAGAATGTTGTCATTTCAACTTTCTCTGAGAAATAAAATTAGAATGTGCCCTTCGATTTTCTTTGAAAAGCATCGGAGTCCAAAAAAGTCTTTCATCAGGATTAGAGGTGAGGCTACAAGCAAATGGTCTCTCTTAGCTGGTAAAAAAAAAAATGCATTCCATTTCTCAATCTCCCCACACCCTGGGCCAAGAGTTTAGTGCATATTTGACATGTTTTCCACCTAGACAGCAATACAGCATTTCTACCCCCTTTCTTCCTTCTTTTAAGTGACACAAGTGCACAGTGTTTCTTTCTGAAATTTATTTTTTAACTGAATTTTTTAATTGAATTTTTAAAAATTGAATTATTTTAAATCGAATTTCTTTTTATTTGAATTTATTTTAATTTTGAATTCATTTTATTTTTGAATTTATTTTAATATGAATTTTTTTTAAACCTGAATACTCTGGGATTTTTGACTTCACATGTCCTAATTTGTTAAAAAAAAAAAAAAGAGAAAAGTAAGGTATATATTATGAACAAAAGCTGTTTGCAGTAAACTAGAAAGTGCTTATGGGCTTGTTATTTACTATTTAGGGTTGCCATTACTATTAAAGTAGAACCTAGAAGTTTTTAACCCATTCTACCGTGTTAGGACATAGACAAAGCAAAGGCTCATCCTGGACCAGGGCACCTACAGTGCTTCTAAAAATCCCAAAAGAAACAGGAGCTGAGAGTGAACAGACACATGCTAGCAAGAAAAACACAGAAAGAGGGTGAAGTTGCTTGCCCAGTGCTATGAGAAGTCAGGGATAAAATGCAAAGTGCATCACTCTGAACTTGTGCTGTGATTTCAAACAACCTTGAGTCCTACTTACAACCTTGGGGATGAAGTGGGAAAAATATTCGCCCTAAAAAGTCTGTAACATAATAAATAAAACTTTTTAATACTTGTAATTACCCACAGATCGACTGTAGCAGATTTTGCAGCATTTAATCATTTCAATACTGCTGAATTTTTGGGTAAAAAAAGTATTCGGAAAAATTCAAGCAATTTAGACTCAAAAGAATTTCTTGAGCTAAGAGAAGTGGATGCTGACTTCCAGATGCTTTCCCACTATTCAGAAATGTATGCATTGATTATAAAAACCATCACATTTTTATTTTCCTTTTAGAAGTCAGAATATTTGGGTTTGTGCTTGCAATGATTGCTGCTGGTTAATGAAGTGCAAGGTTAAGCTACAGCTTACAGCAAACACTGCAATGAAAGCAACTGCTATAAATGCTTAGAAAAGGGTAAAGTGGGCAGAAAAATGTTTGTTTGATCATTTCCATGAGGTTTGTTTTCAAATTGTCATCTTCTCTTTTGCCTGAAGTTAAAAAAGTTAAACTCTTGCAGTTTCAACGTAAGGATGTTTTCATTACCTTGTTTTATTTCTCCCTGAAATAAATCTGCACTTTTCTATATTTTTGTAGAAATTGATAGAAACGTAGGAGAAGTAACAAAGTGTTATTTGAGACCTGTTCAATCTTAATCAGGACTGGTGGTCCAGAGGCTACCAAGAGCCTGTGAGTGCACAGAGGTCACCACCACCACCTCCTCCTCCTCCTCCTCCCCAGCTGCTCTTTTCACCCTCCATTGCCACAGCTGAGTGTAACTGCTTAAAAATCACTGTGGAAAAAGCAGCACGCTGCATTTTAACACAGAGTCAAAGAATGGAATCACCTGGAATTACTATTTACCCTGCCCCTCCACCAAATTTTTAGGATAAAAATTGACTGAAGGTGTAACTCCATCTAACAATGAAACTTCCCAAAGACATGCAAGTGAAACAGTAATCCAGGACTGAAGAAAGGAAGTGCAAAAGTCCATAACCAAATTACATCCCTTGAAAATGTACTCCCCAGCTATGTCAAAATCCCTTATTTTCCCACTGTTCCAGCTGTGGAGCTCACAGGGACACCCATCAGGGTGGCAGAACATAAATCATGCCACCCCAGCAGGTGCCAATTCATCCCATTTCTTTTCCCCCCCAGGTGAACACGCAGGAAGTCTAAGCCTTGGAAGGCTCTAGCACATCTCCAGAGAGCTTCTGGCAGTATTTGGCTTCTGCACAGGGAGGCTTGGGAAGGGAATACTTTGTACCCTGCATGCAGCAAATGCAATGGAGCAGTTCTGGAGAGATGACAAATGTGCACAGACACAAATGGAGCTGTCCACAGCAGTTCCACCTCTCCTTTCTCATGGCTTTCATCCCCCTGCCCCATCTTTCTCCAAGAAGGATTTGGATGCTGCTCTCAGTGACTTTTCAAGGGAACTGTAACAAATGCAGACTGCAAGCATGCAGTGTATTTTGTATTTTCCTGATCAGCACCAGTCAGATGTATTAACTGGGTGCTTTGGTTCCACATTTCCAAAGCATGTGTAGGAGTCACTGCCATGGTCCCACTACTGTTTGAATTAGTGACCTTGTGTCCAAGAAGGGTGGTCTCCCTTTTCCACACTCCATTTGTCTGTGGGAGCTGCAGTGCTGTGTTCTGGTCTCAGATTTCTTTTTGCCCACCCATTTAGCACTGCTGTCCTTTCTTACTGCAGCTATCAGGAAACCTGCTGTCAGCAGCAAGCACAGCTCTCACAAACAGCCTGACACCCCCTCTCCCCTGGAAGGTGCTACAAAACCTTTCCAGTGATTTGGGTTTTCCCACCTTGCCTACCTTACCTTAGATCTGCACTAATGGATTTCAGAAATAATTACATTAAAGATAGAGGCAGCAGAAACAGGAGGAAGAATGTCACAGGGATGAAGGGACTCCTCAGCAATTCTGGAGTCTTTCCCCTAATTAATGAAGTTGAAGAAATTCCAGCTAAGATATTTCATGACAAACTTGCCCCCCACGTTTTTGCATTTATATCCATGTGGCATCTACTCATATTCTACACCTATTGCACAATTATGTTAATATACATAATGTATACACACCAGCACAGCACGAGCACTTAGGATATGTTTCTATTTGCAGAGGAATTCATTATGGGAACAGAAGGCTTTTTTCTCTGCAAGGAAATTTGTCCCAATGGACATAGGAGTGAGTTTTTCTCCCTTCTCCCCTTCTTTTGCTATTACTCATTAAATGGATAATTTCTTTTTATAAACAAAGGAGTCCATATAATAAGCAGGCATGTTTGGATAGAGCATTAATGAAATAATAATCTCCTCATCTGCCAGCCTGGACCACAGGAGCACCCAGCCCCTCTCAGACCTGCAGAGGGCCTGGCCAGCAGCCAGGTATCTTTTAACCACCTCACAGGCAGAGTGATGATTTCAGCAGAAGCTGCTTACATGAGGTTTAGAGAACATAAATCTCTCCCATTTCACTGTTATATATGGAGATCTCCAAAGAGATCCAAGGATATTCCCTCTACAGTTTACCTTGACTGTTTCTTATGGAAGTTTACCCAGACAGATTTTGACAACAGCAATTCCTCAGAAATCTGTTGTGGTTTCTGAAGCACCAAGCTCTCTAACAGTAAGCCAGAAACTTCAGCCAGCTTGCAATATCTAGCTTTTTGTATAAACAACCAGGTGAGTGTTAAGACACTGGCCAGCAAAAAGGAAACAAAACCATGTAACCTGGCACTTTGAGAAGTGCTCATAAAACACAGCCCATCACTGGGGTGAATCCTATATTGAAAACAAACTCTATTTGGAATCACTTGCTAAGTTTCAATACTCTTTTATTTATTATTCCTTTTTCAGCATTGTCAGAATCCATACTGCTGTTCCACAAAACATGCTTTGATTTACTTTTCAAAATGAACTAAAACCATTCCAGTATTCCAAGGTGCTCAGAAAACACCAAATCAGGTGAGAGAAGAGCCTGAAGAAATACATTTAAAATACATGGGTGAAGTACATGCTCTCTGCTGGGAAAGCTGTCACAAAATACAGGACACTCCTGCCATCTTTTGTTTGTTTTTAACCTCTGTAGTGGTTAGGAGCTGGCCAGATGCCAGGCACCCACCACAGCTGGGAGAGAAACTTCACCAAAGAGTTCATGAGCTGAGATAAGGACTGGGAGAAAACACTCCAAGGGCACAACAGGCTCATCTCAGAGAGAGGAAGTAAATTTATTACTAACAAGATCAGAGCAGGAAAACTGAGAAGTAAAATAAGCCTGTGCCCCCCCTCCCCACTGCCAAGAAGCAGCTTGTGCCAAACCAACACAACGTGGAACGATCCTCCCAGAAATGGTATCACCAGCTGTTCCCAGCCCAGAGCAAGAAGGGCAGATTACACCTGCCCCCCCACCAGAGGGGCAGGACAGCTTTGGAGTGAGGCCCCTGCAGCCCAGGTAGTTTTAATTTTAACTCCATGATCTCTTTCTGTAGAGTGTTTCCACTAATCCTTTCTTATCCCACACATCCATCCACTTTCCCAGCGAGACAGAGTGCAGATAATTGCAATCCAATCAGGGGTTTGATTTTTTCTTTAAATGACTACCAAGCGCAAGTGCTGGAGTTCAGCTCCTGGGAGGCAGAGGGAAGGGCTCAGCTCGTGGTGGCCAGGGGCTCTCTCTGCCCAAAATCTTTGGGTAGAGGCAGAGATGAATGTACAACTCTCTTCTTGTTCCTCTTTCACTGGGAATGGAATCTTAGACTTTAAAAAAAACCCAATTCTTGGTTGCAGTTAAGAATAATGAAATCTTCCACCTTTGGCAGCAAACATCACAGGATGAAGGCTCCAGCATCATTCTGCTGAGTTATTAACAGATATTTTCACTGCTGTCTGGGCTCCACTACAGCCTGAAATGGCATAGGGTAAGACTGGATCCAGTCTAAGTTCTTCTCCAGAAGGCTGCTGACAATGCCTGCACAAAACAGTGAACCCTGTTTTCCCAAAACTAAGAGCTTTATGCACTGCACAGGGAACACTTCTGGCTAGAGAAGGGGAGGACCACACTTCACATCCATGGAGTGTACCGGGGCAGGAGCTCAAGGGGTTAAGCCTCCCATCAAAGCACCAAAATAAACATCTAAAGTCAAGGAAAGTTTAGGCCCAAGACTTCTCCTAGAAGGGCACCTCATGAAAACTGTGAATTTAAAAAGGGATAATGAGTTATAAAAGAAATCCTGAGGTCAGAGTCATTCCTTCAGGACAGTTTCTGGTTTCTGTTGCCCAGATCCTCATCTTCCAGAACAATTTAAAGGTTCTGGCTGGCTGTGTAACACTGATGAACATTATCAGCTAAAGATCTTTGTCTCATCAACACTTAGAGCTTAAGCCAGCAGAAACAGAGCACTTGTGGAAAGAAAAAGCATTTGTGAGCTTACCTAATTTATCTGTTAACCAGAAAACACTTATTTCCCCCAAATATGCCTGGAAGCCTTTGTTACTTATTTTCCATTTATCTGTCATCTTTCTCCTGGCAAACTTAGTGGGATCAGGTCATTTTCTCTCCCTTGTGGCTTATGGGGTTGCCCTCCCCTCACCATGTGCTTGAAGCTCAGAACTTGGAACTGAGCTGTTCAACTCCATGTGCTGATTTTAAACAGAGTTTAACCAAATTAGCCGAATCCCCTTTTCACTTTGATTTTAAAAGCTCACCCCTCCAGGGCAGGGGAAAAAAATTACTGCAATGAGGGCTACACAGTGAAAACTGTAAAAGCAGATCAAAGGCTAACAGGTCTAAAAGCCCCTGACTTTCAGGGCCCAAAGTCACAAAAACAAGGCAACAATATGAAACTATATTTGGAGTCTGCTGAGCTCCTAAAAGTCAGATTTCATGGCACAAGCACCCTCCAGTAACTAACTGCTGCATTCAAAGCTGAATGTGCTGCTGCATCAGAACTTCCACGCCTACCACGTGCAGCACTTCCTTAAAATCACTTCGGCAGTTCTAGCAGAGAAGTGAAAACTGACCACAAGGGCAGTATTGCTCCTCTTCTAAATACATTCCTTGGGAATCAGCCTTAAAAATATTTGCTATTTCTAGGAACGAGTAATTTATCCATGCATCAAGCAGCTGCTATGAAAAACTGCATTCCCTGCAGGTGGGGGGAAGGAAATGTGTCCATCCACATCCCCATCCTCACAGCTTACTCTTCACTAAGCTAAAATTCCTGAAAATTACCATTGTCAGGACACGAGGGAGGGTGGGGATGTGCAGGCACAAAACAATGCACAGTGCATAGTCATAAACAAATTTTTTTTCCTAATTACTCTTTCTCCCCCGCCCTGAGGATGAATAATTCAATCTAGTGGCCCACTAACCTATATATAAATATATATAAATAAAGGAGGAGCTGCTAGCTTTGGGTCCTGGTTAAAGACAGCTCACAAAGTTCTGTGCAGAAACAAAGCTGGGTGCTCATTGCAGAGCTGCTGATAGAACTCCAAACACCTTCACTTGCTCCTGTTAGACCTACAGACCCCAGACATGCTTCTTACAGCCCAGCTACTTCTCTATGCAGGATTTTGGGTCTGTCTTTCACACTGATGTCATTTTAAGAGCAGTTCTAGCAGAAGAAAGGAGGCCTTACTTCCCACCTGGTCCCACAGTGCAAGCAGTATGCAAGATTAACTCAAAATCTTACTTTTAGAGTCGAATTCTTGCAGAGGAACAACATCACTCTCTGCGTTTTCCCCTTCCTTTCACGCTTGGCTGGCGCGAACTCATTTGTTAACAATGCTCGGTCCATTTTTGCACTCACAGATTTCACAGCAGCTTGCAGGCTCTTGGAGAGCTCCCCCAATGTCAACTCTCTCACAGAGAGAAGTTTCACCCACGCCCTGCCAGCAGATGAAGCTGCAGCAGGTGGAATTGTTCCACATCTGCGTGTGCCAAGCAGAGAGGAGCAGCCATGACCCCAGAGCCAGGTGAGAAGCTGACACCCCACAGCTAAAAAAGGTGAAAAAGGCACCTCCTGATTGCTGTGGGACAGCAGCTCCATGGGGATCAAGAGAAAAAAACCAAAAAAAATGCAGAGCCATCATTCTCCCATCTCCCAGGATCCCTAGATCCCACAAGCAGCACAGTATTTTTAACAGAATACGAAGAGGAATGGGACAAAAAAAGAAGGTGGCAAATTAGGAAGTCAGAATGAATGGAAACGTAGTGTAAGGGAATTTTAGGGTCTTCATGCTCTGCAAAGTGCCATTTGTGTGCATGCCATAGCTGCAACAGATTATCTGATCAACAAGGAAGAGACAAGAACGGAAAATCTATTAGCTGGTGGCTGTGGAGCATCACAGGTCTGTCAGAGATTGACTGATTAGCCTGTGGGGTGGGAGTCAGACTTCCTCAAATCTGGCTTTCAATAAACTGTTAAAAGTCAATATGACACAGAGTGAAAATTCAATTCAGGCTAAGAAAGAAAAAATGGCTAATTATTCTTTTACAGCACAGCAGATGCTCCCAGGTCTCCTTTAACAACTGATTAAGCATGACAATAGACTATTTATATATAGATTAACAATGAAGATAATCTGGGAAATAACACAAATAAAAGCACCAAAAGAAAAATTCTACATGCCAGAATTCACAGAATTTTAAACACTAAACTAAAACTAAACTAAACTAAAAAGAAACAAATGGCTCTCATACTACAGAATCTCTGTGGAAGACTAAAAAGATGACAGAGTCAGGAGAAAAATTACCTTACCTCAAGAAAGATATTTTAGACCATTTATCAGCTTAAAGTTGCAGAATTTAAACTGTGGAACACAGCAATCAATATTGTATCAATGCTTTGGATATAAAACAAACCCAGGTGTGACAAAGCCAGAGCTTTACAGACATTGCTGGTTTTGCCAGCTCAGTTCTGCTAGAGGAAGGAACTGGGTACAGGTGAAAAAGGCAGAGCAAACTTGAAAAGCTGCAGATTTTCTGGGAAGATTGGTACCCACAGCTAAGAGCACCTCCAAGGAGTTTTGTTTGGCTTGTGGACACTCTGCTCGTGCAGAGCCAAATGCTGCTGTGGCCTGGCACTGACTCCTTCATGCTGCTCTTGGATAACCAGCTGTGCTAGTTATTATCTTGTGACACATCAACTCCACAGCACTGAGACCATGGGTACAGCATGAGGAAAAACCCCAAAATCTGTATTTCATCCACACTTCAACATCATGCTTTAGTCTTGCTCAGCTGCATTGAGGCAGGCATTTGTGGGACCTTGTGCAGAAACCAAAAGTTATTTGGATTAGAGAAAATCTACTGGAATCAACTGCTTTTAGGGACATTGTTTGAAAGTCTGGTCCCAAAAACTTGCATAAGTACAACCAGGACACTGGTGACGTGGCCTGGGATAAAAACAAAGTACAAGAAGAAAGGAAATAAATCAATTAATGAATATATGTAGCATTGCTGGTCTGCAGTTAAAGCAAACTGTGAACTGGAAAGCAGAAGTTCTTGGCAACAGCATAATTCATAATTCTAACTGCAGACCTCCCAGTGTGAGCTGTGAAATCTCCTCGTGCTGGGAGATAAGATGCTTTGTGCCAGACAACAGGAGGTACCACAGAAACCAAAAACCAAAGTTCTGCCTTATTTGTGGCACCTGCATCCTGTTTGAGCACAGCATTCCAGTTCCCCCCCTCTCACCCCAAGGGCTGTCAGTGGAAGGAGCACAGAAAAGGAGCAGGAATGCTGAATGCCAGCCCAGAACTTGCATTTTTGCAACTTTCACTGTCTCACCCTTATCACAGAAGAAACTGCTTACCATTGGCATGCTAAATCTAACACACCCTGGTGCTAACTCATCCTCCCTGAGTGCCACGTGAGAAACATGGTTAGACAGAAAAAGTAAGCAAATGAAGAAAAGAATCTAACACTGGTTACAGGTTTTCAGTGGACTGAAATGGATTTTAAAACCACATCAGCATTACCTCAAGGGACATGGGGAATCTCTCCAGCTCTGTGGTCTCAGTTACAGATGTCATGCCTGCATGGTTTTTTCTGATGTCTCAGAAACTTTGAGATCTTTAGGTATTTTTTTTTGAGAAAAATCTAGTAAAAAGCAAACAAAGTAACACAAATACTTGTTTTCTAAGCTGAAAGACCTTCTCCTCTCCCAACACTTTAAATCAGTTGGGAAACAACAGGGCTGCAAGACAAAAGCCTTCCAAAAGAAGCTCCCTGTCAAAAAGGGTTTATTCCAAATTCTTCAAGTCAGATCTACTTCAGAACAGAAAGTGATTTCTAGCACCATGCCACAGACTTATGGGTTGATGAAAAAAAAACCTAAAAAAACAGTTTCAGCCCAGGTTTGGACTATCTTATTGTGGTAGATTTTATTCTGAGCCACTTGTCAGTGTGAGAGCTGTGCAGGCTGTGCAGCTCCTGTCTGGGGAAGGGCACAAATGAGCCTGGCAGTGTGGGGACAGCACACCACATCCCAGCAGGCAGAATTTCACTGCCTCCTCTGCTGGCACCACCTTCTGAGCCTGAGATTGCACAGGATGCTGCACATCCCTGTCCTACACCTTCCCCTGGATGGGAGAAAAGTAGTCAGGGAAAAAAACCAAACCTGGCAGAACCTTGCTGTGAGTTGGGCATGGCCAAACCTGAATCAAATAAAAACAAGAGCTGATGAAATACAGAGCTGGGATAACCCTTGCAACACTGAAGGGGAAATTCAGTCACCAGAAGCTCAATAATTAATTTAAAAACGTGATACACAGTTTCAGAAGCAAATCTTTGTCTTTAAGACCCCAAATGCCCAATCCTGTGTGCAGCTGTACAAATCTCCTTAAACTGCCAAAGCCAAGAGCTGAGCAGGAATCTGAAATTGCAGCACTTGGATTCCCACAGCAACTGGAGATAAGGAACAGCATCATTTTAGTGTTTGCTAACCAAGTCCCCCTTTCCCCCAAAAACCAGTTTAAATTACACGATGTTTATCCTAGCTGGATCCTTTATTTATTTAAGACAGGGATTTGCCAGCTGGTTAGCAATCAAATAAGCTGCCCAGACTGAAATCAGCAATAATGACATTTCCCCCTCTGTGAAATGCTATTTCTTCAGAACGTGCACACAGTGTTGGGTGTGGGGGTGCAGAGGAGAGGACAGACAACCAAAATAAACCCCAGCAAAGCAGAAAAAAACCAAAAACCCACTCAAAATGAACCAGTTCTGCCCATTCTGGCCACCATCATCTTCATGCTCTTTTCCAACACCTCCAAAGGTGCAACAAGCAGGCAGTAATTGCATTCCCACCTGCACAGGCTGAGCAAGGAGAGGCCAGACACCATCTGAAGAGCTACCAAGCTGCTTACAAAAAGGAGTGACAAAATGCATTAACCCTTAACCCAGTCTCGAGCAAGTACTGAAGGTTTGGGTTAGTAAATATAAATACAAGACAAGAAATAAAAGTCAATTCCATTGAGGAATTAGCACTTCTCTGCTCAAATTTATTCCCAGGAGAAAGCAAATGCATCAAAAGCTGTAGGATGAAGGACACATTCAACTCCTTTCTCATCACTTTAAAACTGTTATTTAAACTTAAAAGCTTTCTACTTAGAGCAAGGCATTAGCAACTACAAGAAAAAAAAATCTGTGTTCCTTTCTCAACACATATTCTGTTTCAAGGGTTCCCATAATGACTTTTTGTTGCTTTTTAAGAAGAAAGACACAGACTGATTACTTTTGTTTTGGTGATTATTCACCAAACAGCAGAGACTACATAAACTTTGGCTCAGATACCATAAAACTCAAACAGAATTAGCTCTACTTCACTCCTGCCAGCAGAAGAAGCAAAGACAGATCTAAAATGCAATATTTACTCTCAGTTCCCTGCTCCACACGGGCAGCTGTGTCACCCCATTTACAGCAGGGAGCTTTGGGCACTGAGCAGCACAGGGGGATTGCTTGGACTGGGGCACCTCCACACCTGCAGAGAGCAGCAGGAGCTGTTCTTCCATCCTTCCACTCTTTCACCCTTCCACCCTTTTATTCTTTCACCCTTCCACCATTTCCTTCCACCCTTTCACCCTTTCCTTCCATCCTTTCACCCTTCCAACCCTTTCCTTCCATCCTCCCACCCTTTCCCCACCCTGCTGCAGGCCTGGGAACACGTACAGACCACGGGACTTGCCAAGCTGGGACACCCCCAAAGCTCATCCAGAGCCAAATTAAGCTGAACCCAACCAAACCCGCACACCTCCCATTTTACGCTGCAGAAATCTCAACTTGAACACATCTGCTGTATTTGTTTTGAACTTACTATTTTCAGAAGAGAGACTTCTTCCCTCAGGGACAAATTTTCCAACAATCTGGTATTTTTTACTTGATCACTGCCTGTTTTCACAGTCCACTGCCATTGTTTACTTCCCCTAAAATTATTACCAGGCTCACAGATATGATAGCTGGATGTTTGTCTAATATACTTTTCCTCTTTTTTGTAGGTTGTTTTTCAATTCCTTGGCTCTGAACACTCTTAGAGCTGTCACAAATCAAGCTGATGATAGCATCTCCTGTTCCCAACAAGAGGACAACCCAGTCCTCACTGAAGTTAACAGGAGCTTTGCCACTGATGGCAATGCAAGTAGGATCATGCTCTCAACCTCTGCAACAAAAGTAAATAAACATTTTCATTTTCATGTCTGAATTGGTAAATGCTGGAATAATAGCTTTCTTCTCCTTCTAATAACAGTGGGAAAAAAAAATCTAAGTATAATTGCAATTCAGCTGCTGTGTGAAGGAAGGAAAACAAAACCCAATGAAGCTTTTTATTACATTTTTGCTGTTTGCAGAAAGAATGAATGATCCCTTTGCATCTTCCTACTCCATTTTGAAGAGGTGCCCAGCTCTGGTTGGACATCCATGAAACTCCTTTATTCACTGTGAAGAACTATAGTGCCCCAGACCCTGCCCATGCAACACAGAAATCAGGGGCAAAAGAAATAGCTTTAAATGGCCTCTACAATTAGCACACAACAGTAAAAAGCAGTAAATATGCAGTATTTTGCTGGATAACAATAAAAGCTCCTTTCTGTAGGAAAAAGGGAAGAGGAGACAGCCTCAGTGCAATTTTATTAGTTCTTATGAACTGAGAGGATACAAGACTTGGGACCTCACTGCCCCAATCTTCAGCTGTAGCTCCTCAGCTCAGCACTAAGAGAAGCTTTGGTTAACAATGGGATATCCACACCAATTTATTAGCAGCTCAGGAAATAGCTGCTCTTTTCTCTTCTTCCTTGCCCATTTTCTTTTTTGAACCATCAGCTGTCCAGCTACAGATACAAACACCTAGCAAGCAGAGTGTTGAAGAGAAGGCAGAAAGCCAACCCATCTGTAGAACAGCCCTTTGGAAATCCAGCTGTTCCATAAAAGCAGACTTTCCTCTTTACATTAACAACAGGAGACAGTCTGTGATCAAGTAATGACTCAGATTGAAGAGTTTAAATTCAATTCTGTTTAATATCTGAGAAGCTGACTCTGTATTTTCCTTGTGCCACCCAATTGTAACCTTCAGGACCTTCCCCATACCCAAGATAAGGGAAGAATTTGATTTATACTGCAAGGAGATCTGAACTTCGCTTCCTTACAGGTATTCTGTAGGCTGCACAGAGAACCAATGGCATTAATACAAATAATAACCATTTTAGGTGTGTCTGAGGCCACAACTTTTTCAGAGCAGACAGTCACTGATCATGACTGGCTGGCTCATAACTAAAGCCTCTGCTTGTGGAACTAGTTCTAATTAATTTATTAAAGTGGCAAGGAGCCAGTTGGGATTTTTTAAAATCAACAGTGATCTCTTATCAACTTCAGTCTCTCTGCAAAGCACTGCTAAAAAACAGGAAGGCATGTCTAAAACTGCCTTCAGCATGTTATATTTCCAAGGAAATCCGTTTCCAGTCCAGCCAGGAAAACTCATCACAGAACTATAGCAGTCAGTGAACTACCAAAGTGTTTTAATGCAGTGCTCACAGCCAGGGGAAAAACCAGCAACACGAAAAAGTCAAGACAACGAAATACAGAAAATCTCAAGTCACAAGTCCAGCATCATTCTTTACTATGAAACACAACAAAAAGAAAAAACAATTCCAAGAAATGTCAGTGGAATAATCAGCTGCTGAAGAGAAAACTTCCTGCGTAAGCAAAATCACACTGCTCCATCATTTGACATGCTGCAAATGAACAAAGAAATCAAAGATGGGCCCCGTAATTTGCACAACTTCTGCTGTGTGCATTCAGCCTTCCTGATAAGCAAGTGACACAGAATTAAAACATTTTCTTTTCAGGTGCTATAATGCCTGAGGCAAAAAGGACCTTTAAGTTATAACTCTGCATTTCTCTGCTTTCATGAGCTGACATCAAGCTTTTAATGTCACTTCGGGTGCAAACACCTAATGCTTGCTCCTGAAACATTGAGACATTGCAAAATATATTGTTTCTTCCCCCAGAAAGCATTACTGTGTGTACCTGCTAACACAGCCAGCAGGTAAATCACTGGCACATGTTGGTTTTGCTGCCAGGCACCCAGCACATGTGGATTTACCTCCCTTCCTTAAAGCTGAGCACCCACCACACAAACTTAACCCCCTTTTTTCTGAGCACCACACACATCTAGTGATCAGCAAAGAACTCTTTTCCCTCATCCAGATACACTGCAGAGCCCCCCTCTCTATTCCAGGAGCTGCTATCAGGGCTCAGAGAGGGAAGAAGCTGCACAGAGCTCTCCAGTTGTGAGGAACCCTAATTTTTCATCAGGTTTTCAACAGCCAGTTGGCACGTGAAAGCTTCGCTTTCTTCAGAAGCCTGTATTTCTTCCTGTCCTGGTGAATATTTAACAATCCTCTGCTGATACAGTGTTAAGGAATCAGGCATGGTGTGCTGGTTTAATTAATAATGTCTGGCACAGGAGATGGCATGTCACACTCAACCCACCACAGCAGCCACTGCAGTCAGGTGGAAACACCCACTGGGGCAGTGCTGATTCGTACCAGTATTTTTTTTTTGGTCTCATTTGACTGCTTTATCAAACTCCAGGCCTTCCCCCAAGGAGAACAGATAATAGTTGAAGTTCAGGCTAAGGAAGAACAGCTATCCATCCACAAAATTAAAACAAGCAAAGAAAAAGCAGGACTCATCCAGTGAGCTTCACTCTGTTTGTATTTACTGCACAGACAGGACTTGGGGTTTGGTTTTTAGTTTCCTCTAGCCCTTCATGGCTGTATCAAAGTGCCACATTTGGGGAGGTGGTTCATGGCACATTGCTTTGCTCAGAAGAGCAGCAGCAATCAGGGGCAGCAGGAAGAGGTTGCCTTGTTCCCTTGCAAAATAAAGCACTGCACAACTGATTCCCAGCTCTGGATTAAATTATTTCTGCAGTTTCAAGAGGTTTATGTGTATTTTCCACATCTCAAGATAGCAAAGAAATGGTTGGAGACCATCCACCCTTACCTTTCTCTCCCTGTGATCCCCAAGCTTTACAAAGAAGTAAAGAAGAACCTTCTGCTTCCTAAGCTCGGTCACACAGAGAAAGCAGCACAGTGTCACCTCCTTCAAGGCCCCAGCCTCTCCATCATGCTCCCAATCTCAAATTCCTTCCAATTTACTCTGGTGCTTCCCTCTGTGTAACAAATGTTAAAGCACAATAACCTGTGCAGGGTTGTTATATATAGGATCAAAATGAAAACCAGGCGAACTGTGTCAGCTGTATCTACCCAGGACCTGCTCTTCCTCAAAAGAGTGAGCTGCACTTGGTCATTCCAGTTTTCCTGCAGGCAAACACAGCTAAACCAATCTCATCTCGCTGGGAATGGGAAATTAAAGGACAAAAAATGAGAATTTTATAACAGGTTGGCAGTTTGTTAAGAAGTACATCTATTGTATGTGCAGGGCAGTTTTATCAAAATTATCTTACTTCACTGTTTTCTCTTTCTCTACTCATATAATCACAAACATCACACAGTAAAACTTTCTAAAGTAAATTCAAAGCAAGACCAACACAACTGCTGAAAATTCCACACGTCACTATAAAAACCTCAAGCCATCCAAAACTATTTTTACAAACACTATTTTTACTGTCTGGATGGTCTTACCACCCCCACCCTCGTCTGGCACGACTCTCCCCTTACAGGGCAAGACCTACCTCGCGTGCTTCTTTATAATTTTCTGATTTCAAGTAAAATCCCTATTAAACTCTGCTTCAACAGACTTACCTGTCCAGTGTCAGGGTCAACACAGACTTAGAGAACTCAGCTTTAAATTCCTTACAGGAGGAAAAAAAGCTTGCTGAAATCCAGCAGCAGAAAAATGAAATGAGAACACAAGCCAATGAGACCCTACATGAGTATTTGAGAGGTCTCCCTGCCCCACAGCTCCAAACTACTTTGACAGAAAAAAGAGTTTAGTTTAGGGGTTGTACCTATTCTCTCCCTTCTGTTTCTCTTTTATTCTCATGTCCTGCCTATGCAGGAAGAACTCATAGGAAAATATCTCATATGGAATTGATAATGGACCTACTGGAATTCAAATATTTACCAAAGGGGAATCAGTCATGCAGTGCTTTTTCCTGCCAGCAATCGTATATTCCCAACATGGATAACATTTTCACATATAAATAAAGCCACACATCATTCCTGCTTCTGCTTGGAAAGTATTGAACTTTAACAGCTATGGAGAAAAAAAAAATTACATTGCATCAAAATCCACCCAAACCTTCAGACTTTCATGCTGAATTTTGAATTTAAAAATATCATTCACATACTGAAAGACATGCATGTGCAGTAGTATCTGCGGATTTAAAATCTTATGTAAATCATGTAGGATATTACCAGCTATAAGCACTAAGGCTGCAAAGCCAATTTCCATTAGTTCTGGTTCTGACCAAGCCACCCCATGGAAATATTCCAATTGTTTGCACCACTTCAATTACCTCAGTCAGACACCTAAATGTGTTTGTTGTACACCCCATTTCAGCATGAGGTGTCATGCTGCACCAACACATCAGGTCTTACAGGGGAAATGGTTTATCAGTAACTATTTCTCCCAGCATGGAACGAGCAACAGTGGAAAGTGCAAACCAATTTAATTTAACAGGAGGGATTCCTAGCATGGCACGCAGTTGTCCATTAACAGAACAAACCCCTGCCTCCCTCCCTCCCTCCAGTTGGCAATTGCAGCAAATCTTCCATGAAAACACATTTCCTGTAATGTTCTGGTCATGGTTGGCAAGAGCTGCAACCCATTTCCATAAAGCCACCATGTGGAAAATTGCCTTGGCTGTTAAAATGGACTAATGCAAAGGAATTTTTTTCTTGATGTTGAAGGCATCAATCCTTTTCAAAAAACCACTACTTTGCAGGACATTAGCTGATCACCCACCAGCTGTAAGGCAGAGCCCTCAAACTAAACAGTGAGGAAAAAAAAGCCCTTCATCCAAGTATCACTTGCAGAGCACTAACTCAGCAAACACAACAAGAAGAGAAGCATGAAGGAACTCTGCAGCAGCAGCTCAGTTTTCACCAGTCTAGGATAAAGTATGAAGTATAATCTCATGCTGCAACTGCTAATCAACAAGCTTCCACAGCATTAGTTAGCCCCCAAAAGTTAAATCCTGAGCCTGCAGCCAAGAGGCTGAATCACAAGGCAAGCCAGGCTGTTAAAGAAGATGCTCTAAGGCTTGCAGGGCTGGAATCCCATTCCCCAACACTGCTGTTACCTGGTGCAATTTACTCTTTAGTTCCCAGGGACTCTCAGAGCTCCTCTTTACTCACTCTGGGCCCACAGGGCTGATTCAGGCCATGATTCATACCTACACCTGCATCTGGCCTCTCCTGCACTGCTTTGGCATGGATGAGCAGAACACATCTCTGCTGCTCCCTGAGCTCCTCAGCTGGGCTGGACCAAGGATATTATTATTATTATTTCTGCTTTAATTGAGGGGATGGGACCACAGGCGGGCTAAGAACATTGCTCAGATAAACATCAGCCTCAGAGGCTGGGAGCAAGCAGCCAGCCATGGCTCAGAATGGCCACAGGTTCTTGGTTACAAGGCAATACAGAACTTTCTGATCCAATGGACAGCTGCCACAGGGTTTTTTGCTTTTCTGACCTATCACCTTTACTTCTGCTGCACTGGGGACACTTTTATCCAATGGGCTCCTATCACAGGTACACACAAATGCTTCTATTATAGCTTCTAAACTCTCAGCTCACTCTATACAACCACATCCTTACATTACAGACCCTTCACCATCTCATCACTGCAGTTTCTCACTTATTTAAGGCATATTCTTACTTACAACCATAGAAACATAAGTTTATGGTTTTTCTGCTCAATGTCTGTGTATTTTATTATTACATCATTCCAAGCTTCTTCCAAGGCTGCAGATCAAACCCTCCTGTGCCTGTGGAAGTTTCTGTTTTTCCATTTCCCACACAAGGGGAAGACACCAATCTGGTGCCCAGGGTGGGGGCCAGCAGCTCACACTGTCTGGAATCTCTTATTGCTCAAAGCACGTTCTACAGAGTTGAAGGAGCTTTGCATTCTCTCCCTGACTCTGGAAGACCCCTGGAACTTCAGGGAGTTACAAGACCAGAAGCTGTTAAATGAAATTGCCTGATCTGGAGAAATCTACCAGCAGATTTTATAGAAACATCTGTGAGATAAGACATAGGCAGGGGAGGCAGCTCTTTTTGGAAAGGAGAGACACCAATGTGCAAGACTTCACTGGCACTGACTGATCTCAAACTGAATAAATTGATAAATGTATATAAATTGATAAATGTAAACCTGAAGGCAGACCCTGCACAGACTCCTGGTTATGTTTTACAGATGACACAACCAAATCACCTGCTAAAAATTAAACTTGGTGGTTACAGTATTTTTGCACTTTAAAAGGTTAGCATGATATCATTTGTATTAAAAAGCTCACAAAAAAGCTTATGCCAAGAGCCATGAAGTGCAGGACAGCAGTGGTGTCACTGAAACCTTCTGCAAGACTGGAAAGTGAGAGAAAAACTAAGAAAAACATTCAGGAAATTCACTATAACAAAATTAAGAACTGAAATCTCTGGACATGCATAGCTTGCAATGCATCCACTGGATGTTTGGGGACTTCTGAAAATCAGGCCAAAGGTGGCTCTAGTCAGGGACTACTATAGATACTCTAAAAAGAGGGACATTTTTGATGATACAAGGTTTGTTTCAGAAGTCCAAGGCTTTGCAAAACTAAAATAAAACAGAAAAGAGGTTCCAGAAATCTTTAATTGCCAGTTGCTATTATAGTAGTAGGCCAGTTTTGGACTACTGTACAAGGAGAGGTAAGGATCGCTGCGAGCCTTAAGAAAAGGTCATTAAAGCAAAGGAGAAAAGATTTATAAGATTAAATATCTATGATTAAAATAACTGATAGAGCACAGAGAAATAGGTTTGTGACCACCTAAATTCTCTGAAATTTAAATACTGTTGTGATACTAGAAAATTGACTAGAAAATTCTGATAGCTGTGTTTCCAGGCTCAAAGCTGTGCCTGGAATACAGGAATACAACCACGGGTTTCTCAGTTTTGTCCTTGCTGGCCCCAGTACCAAAATAAGATCTACATGAACACAAAAACTACTTTACAATGTTCTTCTGTCTCTTCAAACTTCACTGGTTTTCTTTTCTGGAAAAAGAACCCCATCATATTATAAAGGTGTTTGTGGGGTTTTTTTTTGTTTGTTTGTTTGGTTGGTTTTTTTGGTTCTTTTTTTTTTGTTTGTTTTATCCTGAAAGGCAGCCATGGAAAAAAAACCCCATGAGGTAAGAAAAAGGAGTACAGGAACACTTTTTGACTCCATGTTGTCCATGCCATCAGAAGGGTGCAGTGTTTTGCTACCACATGTGCTTAAGAGAAGCACACCTATTTCAGAGTCCAGAAAATGCAATTAAAGGGGGGCATGAGAAAAATCTACATAATGCTGTGATCTTCCTGTATAATCCTGTTTTCTATTTATCATATCTGCTAGGGAAAAAAATTAGTTTGTGCAGGGTCAGTGAGCAGCTAAAGTATCTTGAAAGAGAAGTTGCACCTTGTCTAATCACCTGTGTTTCCTGCAGCCACTCCATCAGCCTTCCCTTGATTTAGAATTCCCACACTGTCCCTGTGATTAGAAGCCTGATGGTTTGTTTGCATTTCTACTTAGGCTGATTAATTTTTGCCCTTCAGCCACCCTGCAGATGACAGATCTGAGAGTGCAATTCTCCTTTCCAAGCCCAGGGTGCTGCCCACCACACAGACAATGAGCACGCTGTATCTGCTGGGGCTTTGGCCACTGGGTTTTGCTGGAACTACAAGAAAGTTCCAATTTCTTCTCTGCCTAGACTGGAAAACCTAAAGCCTCCAGAAATACCAGTCAGACTGAAATGAGAACTGGTGTTTTGATGCAGGTCCCTGCAAACCCCAGGCTGAAAAGTGCCCTGGGTTTTGCCTGGCTGGCAAAGGCTGCTGGGTGCTCTGGAGAAGAATGCCTCCCAAACCCTGGCTGCTCACACAGGTACTCCAGTGCCACAGGGGCACACAAAGTGCAGCTTCATGGAAATGAGCAACAACACTCTTTAGGTAGGTTCAACCTCAAAAATAACACTCCTGCTACGTCAGAGACGTGGCTGGTCAAGAAACTCCCAGGAATCCCAAGAATTAACCAACACCATGAATTTCCTGCTGTGAAAACACAACACCAGGAGCCAGGTGCCATGACCCAGCCCAGCACCTGAGTTCACTAAGGCATGGTTATGGAGCACAAATCACACTTCTGGGGGGCTAGGAGAACAGAGGAGTGGCTACTGGCTGGTTGCTGTTTTGTCATCATCTTCTGTAAGGTAATCCCTACTGATTTATTTTTTATAGAATGAACCCACTGAGCATTATTCATGAGATATGATTACCTTACTTATATTTAGCCTCTCATAAACTTTAACATATCTTTATCTAATTATCTACAATGTGTTATTTTAAAACCTCTTTGTCTATTTTCTAACCGGCAACGTATCTTAAAACTTTAAAAGGTTAACTTTATACTTTCTTAAAGTATATTTTATGTTATGTTTCTGGTAAAGTTAAGTTCTTATGAAGTTGATTTAATGAGTAATAATTCTATATTATGATTCTTACTAGTTATAAACTGTTCAATATATTTTTAATGTTACTATTATTGAAAGATTTTTTTAAAATAAATATATTAGGGCAACTCATCTGGTTAAGACCTGGACCCTGGTCAAGTCCTAGCCTTAATTAGAAGAAAAATATACTAGCCCAGGTGTTTCTATACTCTGTGTGAGGGTGTAACTGCTCCTGCCCAGCTGGAAAATGCCAGTCCAGAGGAAGCTGATGGTAATGCAGATGGATGATGCACAGAGCACTCTCCAGGCTCCTGAATGAGTAACCCCATGTATGTTAAGTGCCAGTGTTTGACACAAGTATTTGTGAGGCCACAAAGACACTTATGTGCACAAAGGGCACCTATTTTTGGTCAGTCAGAAAGCAAATTCCACAAATGAGAAATTAATATAAATCTGGCTGAGCCTTGGCAAACTGCTGTAATGCTGAGTAACACAGGAAAAATGATTCTTTTCTTGCTCAGACATGTCTACCAGCTCATGTTCACCAGCTGGCTCAGTATCATCTGCTGAAGGTAACAAGAAAAATAACACTCCAACAGTGTTTTGTTAGCAGTTTGGCTAAACCAACAGGGGTATCCTTTCATCACCTCTGGAATCACAGAACCTTTTTTTATTGGAGTAGCTGTCAGTATTAATAACTTAGCAAAGAGGTGTTTTAGTAAGAAGTCTCAACCATTTTTACTGTGCTTCATCGCCCTCCCATCCCACCAAGCTTTGCTTTTTGTTTTTCACCCCCAAGACAACACAGAGACCAGAAAGAATTGTCCCTTCCTTTCACCAAAATTGGCAGCAATCCTTTTTTTATCATCACGACAAAAGTAAATTTAAAATAATATTATTAACTTTTTTAAAAAGAATATTATTAACTTATACCTCATTTTTTTTGCAGGCGCAGAATTCCCATATATCTATAACTCATGAACTTGTGAGATCTGTGTTTCTTTCTGAAGTGGAAAACAGTAATTTCAGCAGAAATATGAATTTCATTATGTCTGACTGACAAGCTCAGGCCACAGAACTGACTCAACACACACAAGGCATGCTCCCTTTCCCTTTGATTTATGAGTCTCCACTGCAGTTTGTTTTTTTCTGCAGGAACAGAAGCAGAATATATTTATATAACTATTCTATTCTCCCTCCTTTAATCTGAAACCTTTATATAGAACATCTGTTGCTGCAAGAGCAACTGGAAATTGCTGTGCTGTAGTAATAAACCTCATAGCAGTTTATATACAGCTACCAAAAATCCAACCCTTCCCACGGAGGAGTTCTGAAGAACACCTTTGAAAAGGTACTGACAATTGCAGTAACACTGTCTTCTGACCTGCCACTAAATCACACCCGCTCTTTTATTTCATTTCAAAATAACTGCCAGAAAGAACAGATCTTCCTGTGCTTTTCAGCTGTCTGCACATTATTTCAACTTCTTGTTGGGTGATTTAATTTTAGACCGCCTTTTTCGTTAAAGAATCCACATCTAATAGAGGGCTCTATCCCCCACTTTAATTCTGACCCCAAATATATCATCATTTACTTCTGCTCATACCTCACATGCAGCGATCCAGCTAAAAAAGCCACTAAAAAAATCACTTCAAAAATGTAACAAACTTAACCACACAAACCACACAACAGTGGAGCAATAACCAACAGCAGTATGCCTTTAAAACACCCACCCAGACAGCAGCAATTTTTTTTATTTTTTATTATATCACACAGTTTTTCATGCTTTGGAAGCTTTGGAAGGAAGCTGACTCAACAGGCAGGGACTGAAGAGTGAGGAAAACCCAACATGAAATTTCCACTCCCTCTACACGTGCTTTCAGCACAGAAAAGGAGAGAGTCAACAAGAGAACAAGCTCTGTCCACCTTTGCCTTGGGAAATGGGCTCTGAGGAAATAAAACCTCCAAACCCCTCAACCCACCCTGCTTGTCTGCCTTCTCCTGCACACCTGAGGTGGCCCCAGTCACCCTGGGCTGTAATTGTGTAATTGTAAATGCAACCCAAACTGCAGGCACTGCGTTTTCAACACATTAGCCCCAAAATACATTGAACAAGAATTGTTAATTACTCCTGATTTTTCACATACCAGCCTGAAAATCCATGGAAGAGTGATTGCCAATGTTTCACAGATGCAAAAAAATAGGTTTTATACCTCCGGGGTGAGGAAACATAATGGCAGTTGTAAAGGGTTTTACTGTACAATATTGAACAGGCTTATTAAGATAATAAGTTGTTTTTCCAATGACTCCTCAATTAAAACAAACAAAATGAATCACTGAGCCTTTCCTTCCCAGCACAGCTGTGTGGCACACTCACATTTTGCAGTTCTGTCAGGTGGTGAATCAGTGGGAAATAAAGAACATCTCCCTTGCAAACTTCCTCCCCTTCTCTCACCTCCCTTAGAAATATCCATGGCTAGAAATGTTCTCACCTGATCAGTGCACACACTCTTCATCTATTTCTTTAAAATAATTTGCTTTAGGGTTCCTGGGTGACTTCTCTTCAGCAGAAAGAGTGCCACAGGCACAGGGGGGTGAAAGGGCACAGCAGAGAAATGCCAGCCTTGGGTTGTGAGCTGTAAAGCACATTGCTTTCAGTGCTTCTGTTTTCTCTGCACATCCTCACACTTCTGAGCCCAACTCATCTCATACTTAATTCTCAAAACTCTTACTCCAAAAGGAATGTCTGTACTCACTGCCTTACACTGACCATTGCTGAACTGTAAGAATCCACCCAAAACACAGATCTTTAAGAAAAAAAAGATTCAACAGTGTCAAGCAGAAAGACTTTGATAGGGACATAGAGGGCCAAGATCACTGAAATGCACAGCAGCTTCATTTCAAAGTGCTTTTCCTTCTTTAGCACCTAATGTACCTGTCAGGACAACAAAATTAAGCAAAATAAAATAAAATTGCCTTTGCAGATCTGCCACTGACTCAGCTACAGCTCAAACACTTTAGGTACAAACTGAAATCACTGACCTAATTATAAAGCAGGAACAATGCCTACCTCTCTTCTTCTCATTTCCCCAGCAGTCTGAGAACTCAAATGAAAAGCCAGAAAGCACTTTTCTCCATGATGCTTTTGCTGCAGAAAATCAAATCTGCCTTAAGAACAAAGTCCTGTAGAGAAGAGGCAGGAGGCAAGGAAGAGCCACCTGTGGGGTCCTTACCCTGGCATTTCACAATCTTGCCTATCAGCATTATCCACTGCTTACAGGGCACCTGCCAAAAACCTCAAGGGTTAACAGGAAAGACACTGGTCCTGTTCCCTTCTGAGTACTCTACATAAAGATAAGTAATTTATGCTTTCCTATGTAAACCTGAATGACAAAAGATACCAGAAAATAAGAAATGGCAACTTCAGATTGCAAAAATGAAGAGGAAATTAAGGCAAGGAAAAAGAGGAAAAACAAAAAGACCAATGTATCTGAAATATTCACTTATTAAGGGCTTAGCCCTCTGAGATACTCAGCAGGTTTTTCAAGGCAGGAAAAAAATCTGAGCTTACTGTGATTTTAGTGGCATAAGTCTAAGCCTGTTCTCAGTAGTAATATTGCTGAAAAACACCACTGCCAGGTTATAGAGCCTATTTAAATATATTCTATGAACTGCAAGGAAAATGTAGGGAAAATACAAATTACATTGTTCCTTGCAGCACACTACTCATGTATCTGTTTTCAAATTGCAAATAGTTCAGGATGCTCAGAAAAGTAAGCACAAGACAAGTTCAAGAGAATTTTAACCCACTGTTTTCAATTATTATACTGAAAAAAGGCCAGTAAGCAATAGTACCTCTTAGGCTTCTTTTCAAGAAATTTTTGCTTTATTGCCATTATAAAATGGTACTTCTCAGCTCTACCAGCTTCTTTTTAGAACTTAGATTTGTGTACTTCTTAAGGAACCAAGAAGAAACACATTAAATTTTAATACGACATGCAAAGTTTCAGAAAGAGATAGGACCAAACTTAATCCCTCTAAGATTAAAGACCTGAGCCTCTGTCAGTGAACATCTATAGCACACTACAAAAGATGAGGAAGCTGCACATTTCCGATTAAAAAGCAATTTTTTATATATGTATGCATAGAATATAATGTGCCTGGTTTTATTATTAAGAAATAAAAATAAACAAAGTAGATTTTTACTGTCTACTTGTACTGATCTCTGGATGTCATAAAACACTTTGTTAGGCACAGCTTTGGAAAAATTAGAGGCTTGGCAGGTGCCAGCCAAAGGGTTTTGCAGTCCTCACAAACTACACCTCAGTGCAACACTTGGGAGAGAAGCAGCTCCTCAGCCACCAGTGCTGCTTGGCCAGGTCGGCAAAAAATTAAAGTTATTTCCAAAATGAGCATTCCAAAAACTGAGTATTGAAATAGTGAGAAAACCCAGGAGTGCCATTGTCCTTCCTGGTGCTGGAGCGATGCCCCTCAGACAAGTGCAGAATGGTAATTTGGAAAGTGAAGTTACAACCAGTGGCAGGAGAAATGGTGGCAAGCAGGACAGCAGCACTGAAAAATGAAATTGTGTAACCCAGGTGAGGAGAGGAACGACCTTCAGGAGAAGACAGGAAGCAAGGACTCAGCTGTGACAAGTGTGACACCAAGGAGCTGGCACTTTGAGGGATTTCTGCTGAGCTCCGTGGGTGCATCTGTCCTGTCTGCCTGCAGGCTTCAAATAGTCCTTACTCAAACTTAGTCCCAGCTCTGCACTTCTTGTTACCAGTGTAGCAAACCAGAAAGCAATGCTCAGAACTGAGAGCAGTCAGGAGCACACTCAGAAGTTCTGGGGTTGCTGCCAGCTTGGTTTGAGGTAGCCCTGGAGCAGTTTGTGGCCCTGGGGGCTGAAGGACAGCTGGCATGGGAAGGGAGTTCAGCAGAAGCTCTCTCACAGCACTGGTGATGCCTTCTGCACACAGTTTGAGCTGGGCTTAGAGGAGAGCACGTGGAAAACGTTCAGAACCACATCATCACACCCAAATCTGCACAGACAGCAGGGCTCGGGGCGGACGCTGCAATTAATGCTGCATTAATTAATGTTTGATTTCAGGCTGGTGCACTGCACGGGACACACAAATCCCTGTGGAAAAGGCAGCGTGCTGCACATCAGAGTAGACTCTGCTGGAGATGAAAATGTTTCTCTGTTCAGCTTCCACCTCCCTGCTCCCATTCAGCAAACACTGTTCTCTGAAAACATTGGCGTGCAGGGCAAGAGACGGCAACAGGCAAAACCCACAGACAGGCTGTCCCCACGTGATGGGAGCTCAAGCACCTTGCCAGAGCTCCTTGCCAACACAATTCAATTGTGCCATTGGAGATTCTTTGGACAAGGTTCCCAATAAAGCATTTCCCACCTCGCTTCCTGCCAAAATTCAGAAATGCAAGTCCACACTCATACGTGCTTTGTGGCATGGCATACAACTTTTCATTCTCTTATTTTTATTTTTTTTCTTCAGTGATGCTGCTGCTTAAGGCAAGTGTTGTAATGACCAAGCATAACTCCAACATCTGTTCTCTGAAGGAGGGGAAAACAAAACAAAAGAATAAACCATGCTCTTGTATTCCATCCCTTTATATTTCTCAAATAAAAAAAAAAAAAAGCAGGAATCCTTCTTGCTGTTGAGGGCATCACTCTCTCCTCCTTTAGTCAAAAATCCAATCGACAGAAAACCAAACTCCCAAAGTCTGATGGACACCTTTGGTGTTTCTTGCCAAAGACTATTGCACAGGTACAGAGGTGTGAGAGCTGCTGAAGCTGATCACATCACACCTTCTGCCTGTATACCATAAAACCACAGGGCTGAAAGGCTTGGAAATTGGGCAGCAGTCTGCTCATGCACAGCCACTCTCAATGATCGAGCAGTGGCAATGCTTGTCCCCAAAGCCATTGATCCCAACCTGCTTTTTCAGAACCTCTGGCATGTGTGTGGTACCTGGCAAAGCTTCCCAAAACCTAAACCTCCCACATCTCTCTGCTCATGGAAACCCACAGTTGGATGTGGACTAGTCCAACCCAGAAAAAACCTGAAGCTGCACTCTACACACTAACTGAATACCTGTGCACTCTCACTGGAGGCATGGCAGAGAGCCTGGTGCCAGAAAAGCCTTGGAGGCAAATTTCCATTCTTGGCCAGTGAGCCAAGGCACCTTGCAGTGTCCTCTTTGTGCCTTCCTTTTCTGGCAGGATGCAACTGGGTACAGCACATAAACCCAAGCAGTGCTGGCATGCAAGGCCAGGAAAGGATCAGCAGCACCAAAAGCTGTCTTGCTGCCACTGAAACCAACTGTGCTGAGCCACAAGTCTGCATGCACAGCCCAGTCCTTCTGTCAGACATGAGCCCTGCTTTGTCCACTCCAGGTTAGATCAATAACACAAAACATCCTCAGTGTGACACCTTATCCCCATTTCAGCTCTAAGCTCTCAGGAGACAGCTGCAAATGAAGACCTGTAGTTAGTGCACCCCTCCTGAGACTGTTGCTCATGACTGAATTTCATTACTAAAGTGTTGAAACTAAATCCAGCCTTTCTTCAAAAGTGGCTCAGAATCCTGTGACAGGTTCACTTAATTCTGTGGCTCTCAGAATGAATTCCATCTTTCTCAGATTGAGAGTTAGTGAGTGCTGGTGGCATCTGCAATTCTTTTTTTCCTCATGTAGAGGAACAGACATAAAGAGGTACAGGATGGTGGCACCAAATGGTTAAAAAAAAAAAAAACGGAAAAATTGTAATTGCTCTCTTGTGGGAAAAAGAGAGTTAATGCACAGAGGATGGAGCCATACCCCAAACAGCTCATTCTTGAGACACCTCCCTTCTCCCAAGCAAAGAGAACTCTGATGAGCTACAGGAGAAATCAAAACTACACAAATGTTGAGAAAGCTGAACTCTGTATTTAAAGCCCAGATCAGTTTTTATTTCTGCTACTAGCACTGTGTCTCTTCCTCCCTTCAAACATGCGTGGGGAAACTGCTCCTGCCTCCTGGGCTAGCTTACAATTCAGTCTTTATAAAAACTTCTTCAGAGCTGTACAGTGACACCAAAAAGGAAAGGAAGAACCAGAACACCCAGGACCTGCCCAAGGTACTGAAGTGATGGCCACTGTGCTTATGTCCAGAAGTCTCATTTTAAAGGCCAGGTTTCTCCTACATTCCATGGTGTGTGCCTTTGAAACAAGTTTTCTAACCTGAGTAAGTGGAGCATTTTTGGTCTTTATGTCCAAGGAGCACTTGGATGGAAGTTTGGATAGTCCCTGAATCACAGAACTGAAGTGAGATGGTTCATGTGTCACTGTTATCATGACAAATGACACAGACTCTAAAGGCTGGGTTTGTAGAAATTCAATAATTTTACTTCAAATTCCCTTCTTTTATACACTGTTCTGATCTAACTGGACCAGACTGGTCAATTAATCAATACATTTCACCTGGTTGGCTAGTTAGCTCAACACCTTTCTTATAAACAATCTTTTGGAGAGCAGGAAAACAGAAAGTAAGAAAAAACAGCACCTGCAGGTTGTTTATACTAAGAAGTTATCATTGCTTGGGCTCAATTTATTTAGGGCTTCACAAGCTGATCCTGGGAAAACTTAGTTTTCTCACTCTCTGACCAGGCTGTGGAAACCACAGTCCATGGATGCCAGGCCTGCAGTCTGGACACTGCTCTAAACGTGCTTCAAGAGCAGTGGCATGCTCTGTACCTGTGTGCCATCCTACCACCACTCTTCCATTTCCAAAGAGCAGAGGAGCACTCTGGCATGAGCACGTGGAGAAAGCAGAGACCCTCAGTGCAAGTGCTGGAACATCACACATGACTTGGCCATTTGCACAGCTCAGTGCTGCAGCAGAACCACAGCACAGCTCACAGCTGAGACAGCCATGATACACAGAATATCATCACACAATTTCAGAGAGCTTTAAACATTCACACAAACAGAGTAACACCTTACCACAGCAGAAGGCTTCAGCTGTCTGCCCATACAGAGCAACATCATCCCACCTCAGAAGGCTGCAAGGGTCTGCCCTTCCTGTTCTTCAGCCCAGCCTTTTATCCCCTCATGTTGATGCAGTGCCCCTGTGTGCCCTCTGCTCCTGTGTGATTGCTCAGCACACCTGGGCACTCCGTGTCCCATTGCTGCTCACCTGCTGCTCACAGCTGTGCCCATGGGGATGAGGCTGGGCCAGCCCCACTCCCAATCACCACAAACTCTGTGCCTACAGCTCAGCTCCTCCATTTCATTCTATCTTGCTCAAGTAAGGCTTCAGAAGAAAAAGGGATCTGCCTGGGGCCATATGGACAGTCACATTTCAGAGAGAACATCTGTTACCCAAGAGCAGCACAGAAAATATTGCCCAGGAGGATGTGAGCTTTTAGCACGTTCAGCATTGATCCTGGGACCCTGGGTGACAGCTATCTCCTTACCTGACCTCAAAGCACTGGTCCCACCTCCATCTCTAACCAGGCAGAACACTTAAAAGAACCATCTGCGTGCCAATACTCCTCCTGCCCCTCCTGTGATGCCATCAGCTGGGTGCAGAACAGAGTGGAGAATGAATTGCTCAAAACTTGCCTCTAGCTTTTCCATACAGGCCTGGAGGTGTCATTTAAATGCCAAGCTTAGAAGCACGTGAACTTTTTTTACAGAGCTTATAGGGAGCTTAACCAACCAGGCCTTTGTTTCAACTTGCATCATCAAGCAGAATGGAAAATAACAAAAGGATTCTGTGACATGCAGGATAGTCCCAGCTGTAGCCGTTAGTCACAGTTAAATGACATAACTAGGAAGGGGGAAGAAAAGCCAACAAGCAGAATGAATCAGTGTGACCAGCTCCTCCTCTGAGCTCCCTCACTGCTATAAACAGCTGCTTAACTATTTTCTGGAGCAAGAGGCCAGTACCCTTAATGAAGAACCCAGTAAGTGGAGAAGGAAGGAAGGAAGGAAGGAAGGGAGGGAGGGAGGGAGGAAGGCAGGAAGGCAGGCAGGAAGGCAGGAAGGAAGGAAGGAAGGAAGGAAGGAAGGAAGGAAGGAAGGAAGGAAGGACTGTTTGTGCTTTATCCTGTGGGAAGCTGTTAACGCCCAGTTGTTTCCCCCTTGTATTCTCTCCTCACTGACCCCACAGAGACCACTTCACATGAAAAGGAGTTTTCCTCGAGACAGGATTATTACAGCAGTGTGCACAATACAGTAAATCCTGAAACATCCAAAAACTTTGCAGCTGACACCTTTGGAATTCGCCAGCACTGGTTCCTATCTATACTGGTTTGAGAGTTTTTTTGCACGTATTACATGATGATTTTCAGAATAATTCAGCATGTCATGGTTCATACAGATAGAGCATCCAGCTTTAGTTTAATGCATCTATTTTAACTTGGTTTAGTTTAAACTTTCACAAGCATCCCAACACGAGCTCAGATTCCCAGGAAAAGGAGCAAAGTGCCACATGAATTCCTTGGTGTGCAAGTAATTCTACTTATTTCCATAAGAGAAAACTGTTCTCAGAGCCTTTCTGCACTAGGCAAGAGTCTCTCAATCTCACTTACCCACAACAGTAGAGTTGACAAATATAACTGCTCTTTTTGCTCTCATGAGCAGTTATTTCCAGATTTGGGATTGGCTGGGCTTCCATCCAGAAAACAGACTTTTCATGGCAATCCCCAAATAACTGCAGAAGTTCAGAAAAATCAGGAAATGTCCTAATTAGGAAAGGGGTCAATTCATCCTGCTGAAATGTTTGGCAGACCAAGTATCCCACATCTCCAGAAGGTTGGAAGAACCCATCCCTCAGTTTCTGCGAGGTTCCCAGCTGAGCGATTCCCGGACAGCCAGTGCTTCATCCTGCCTAACCACGATCCATGCAGCAGCAGGACACACTGCTGAGCATCCAGCACATTTTAGGAATTGCAGCTGCACCCCTCCTGCTGTGATTTATCATTACAGCCCAACTATACCTCCAGTGTTAAGTCATCCCCCTGCAACACCAGCTAGAGCACAAGGATGAAAATGCTCTACCCAAGAATTCTTTCAGACTGAAAGCCTTAGGGGAAAGTTATTTCCAAATGGAAGCAGTTGTACTGTGGACAGTCTGCAGAAAGATTTACTTCTGCATTTGTTTCAAGATATTTAGAAAACTGATTTAGAAGATCTTTACTCCCAGTGTGTGACAGAATGACAGGAAATCTCCAGGTTACCTCAGTTACCACACAGTCCAATGCAAGCTCACTCCCTCAGCAGATCCCAAAATTCCATCATGCTGTACAACACTGCTGGTGGCAAGGCACAACCTACTGCTGTAAGCACGTGGATGAGCACTGAGCAAACACATATTGTCATGATCTGGTCTCCTGACACATGCCATGGCGAGCAGTCGAGCCTTTGTCTCTGCCTCTGCATTTACAAAAAGTACAAATAATATCCCAGCTCAGGATGGCACATGGATTACCAGGTACATTGTAGAGGAATTGAAGAAGCACAGTATGTCCACATTCACTCCTGTGAATACTGTCCTCAAGAACAACGGCCCTTACACAGCTTTGCCAGGTAATGGCTTTTCATATCTATGGTTTCAAGACTGGTAAACTAAGACTGGGATACAAACATTTCCCCTTTTCTTGTGCAGGACACGTATTTCAAAAGAGCTCCAAGGTGACCCCAGTTAACAGAAAATAAACAATAATTACTGTTGAAGTACTGCAGGTCAGATGGCAAGGAGCACTTTCCCTGAGTATGAGAATCAGGCAGAGTTCAGAAATGATACCTAGGCTATTCACAAATACAGGTATGGCAAGAATCTTCCCTTCTAGTGCTACAAAGGAGTTTGCTGGTGGTGCTGCCTCCCTCCCACACCGCTGTGCTGGCTCAGGCACAGGGGAGATGCTCCCTGAAAGCTCTGGTGACAGAAGGTGGGAGCAGTGCCCGGCTCCCCCGGACACCGTGAGAGGAGTGAGCCCTGCACTCTGAGCAGGGAGATCTCTGACAGATCTCTGATCTGCCTGGGAGGAACACAAACCCTGTGCTGAACAGGCCCAGCAGCCCCTCACAGGCAGGGATCACCTGAGAGCTCAGCAGCACCAAAGCTGGCTGTGCAAACAGCGTGCAGAACCCAGCTCTGGCACTGCCAAACCAACCTGAGACCTGCCCGGGTGAGCTGGGACAGACAGTGTCTGCTCACTTCCCTGAAGAACAAATTAACTGCTGGGTGGGCAGCCATCCAGCTTCTGGAATGCCCAGCTTCCACAGCCCTTCCTTCTGCTGGGATGGGAATGGGATGGAGGATTTCCTGTTTGCCCTCCAGCTGCTGGAATCCTATTGAGCACAACTGCTTCCACCAGCCCCTTCCAAAGGTTCAGACACAACAATGGCATTCCTCCTGCTGACAGCTCCTCTCACACGCACTGTGGAAACATTTTGGCCAGCTAGGGGAATATTTTATTTCTTCCCAGGAGCTGCTGTCTTAGACAGGTTAACACTTAGATAAGGCATAAGCACAGTCCAGAAAAACCTCCAGTAACGTTTCTGAGAGAGGGATGTCCAAGGAAAACCTGTGCCCCCACACCACTGATCACACAGGAATCTGCTTCCCAAACTCAAGACCTCAAATTCCCAACTGAAGTTCCCTCCCAAAGGAACGTGCAAAACTTCTGTATCACAGCCACCTCAAGTTCATCCATTTCCAGGCACTAATCCTGATTTTGGAGCTCCCTTCTCTCTGACTGCATTTTCAGGGAAAGACCCCTCTCTTTTTCATGCACTGCTGTTCAGAGGAGCTGCTACAAGCAGCATGCCACAGCATGGGAAACCTTCAGAGTAGCTGAAGGCAAATCCATGACATCTTCAGTCATCTCGAGGCAGCTAACACTAAGAAAAGAAGTTGGAAAGCTACACAGAACTTGCCAAATTATTCTTCTGAGGAGTTGCCTAAATCGTAATTTTAAAAACACATCCTTTGCAGATAGCAGCTAAAAGATCTAAATATGTTTTAGAAGTGAGGGAGGACAAATGCCTTTAAAATTCTCTAAGCTAGTTGCCTCACAAATTGTATTGATTCACATTAGACTTTTCAAGTATTTCTCTTGCATGCTGTAGTCAAATATTATTTCTTTAAAGAACTGCACACAGTTTTGACAGCAAATCCCAAGGCAAAGAAATTAGGTGGAAAGAAAGGCAAGAAATTGAAACTATGTCTTCATTAAGATCAAAAACTTTACAGTTGTTTAAAAAAAAAGCTTTATTGGTAATTTACAAGCCATCTACAACCTAAAAATCCTGGTCAACACAAGTTATGTATGATTCCTTCTATTCCCCAATTATCTCTTTTTTTGTTGTTGTATGGCAAACCTCAGATGCTCCTTTGACACCCAAAAGTTAACTACAGCTCCTCCACTCACTGAATAACTCTCTGAAACTCCCTTTTTAGTTGGATTCACATTAGTTCTCATGACACACAATCAAAGCAGAGTTCCTACAATTCATACAACTGTGGCAGCTGTTTTTCAGTCCCTTCTTGACACACCCAAGTCACACGCAGGAGATCACCTACAGCCAGTCCTGTGTTAATAGAAACAGTCAACAACAGGGTTATTTTTTAAATTCAAACTCATGTATCATTCAGTGATTTCTGTGTCACCATTTCAATATTTGGAGTGTCATTTTTTCTTAAAAACAGAAAATGAAGCTCATATAAACTGCTGGCAGAGTGTCTGCTTGGAGCCTGACTGAATTCTGAGCAGCCAGGTTTGAAAACTGGGAACTGTGAAGTGGAACTGCTGAAAACAGCAACTGGCTACTTTTGACTTTCTCTAAGGTATGTGTTTGCTATGTATGACTGCCTCCATGAACAGGTGCCAGCTTCATCCAATTTAATCAAAGTCATGAAAATAACCCCCTCTGAGCAGTGTTAGAAGGCAGCACTATCTCTCCAAAAATATTTAAGTGTATTGACTGCATTAAATGTGACTGTTCAGATTAATTTCTGATGTTGGCATAGTTGTATTTCGTATGGCAAAAACTTTCTGACCTATTACAAAAGGGGCTCTTCAAAAATCAGAACAAAAAGAGCCCCCCCAGTAAAAACCTGGTAATTTATGAGAGTGAGAAAAGTTAGGCAGTAAGAGATATCTAAAGGGAAAGAAGACTTAATTTATCAAGCTCAGAAACACAGATTGAAGCAATCAAGGTACAAGATGATGACAACCTGGAAGAAAGTATTAGTTCAGGGAATGGAAAATAAAATTGCTCAGATATTATAAAGAAATAACACATTGCTCAGAAAAAGCCCATTTGCAAAGTACAATAAAAAGAGCAGAATTAAATGCTGGGCCCACATAATGGCTTCAATAATGAAGGGCAATATTGAGTCATTAGCATTCAGTGTAATATTACATTTCAAAATCAAAGCCACCAGTAGCAGCAGCCAGAGACATGATAGGTGTAACACAAGCTGGTTGTTAAAAATACAGCACCTCACCACACTGCCTTGGGCCAGCTCTGAGGCCCCACTGGAGTCAGGTTATGCACACACAGAAGGATGGTGTCATTTTTAAACACATTTGTGAACACAGCCAAATAAATCCAAGAAAACTTCAGTGGGAAAAAAAAGACTTCAGATGATTTATTTTGGATGTGGTGCAAACAATACCACCAGCCAGAGGAGTATAACCAATGAGGGGATTTCTCTCAGGTGCTCAGAACAAGAAGTTCCAGCTTTGCCCCCCTAGAAGAGATGCCAAGGCATTTCCTTACCTGAAGGGCTCCTATGCATTTTTATCTCTCTTTCCTGTGCAGTATTCCATGGATGAAGTGTTCCTGTTAATGGGGGTTTAATCTAAATGACCCCTACTGCACTGCTTCAGCAGCCAGAATAAATCTGTTCCCTCTTCCGCCTTGCACAGATACCCACTCCACATCTGTCTTTTCTCTTTCAAAGGCCTAAAAAAAGGCACAGGTGGCAAGGGAAGAGGAAGAGGCAGAGAACAGAAGAAGGCAATCCTGTCTTTTGTGATTTAAGCCATGTTAACAGTTTACTGATTATGGTTATACTCAGCGATTCCTGTTCTGCTTCCACTTTTGTCCATCTCCACCAGGAAAGCAAAACCTGTCAGGAAACGGGTGAGTCAGCATGCTGCAGCTGTTTGTCTTAGCTGGGAGGCATTGATTTTCCCCTGCTGCTTTGATACAGGGTCACAGGTATCCCAACTAAAATCTTTACTGAGAGCAAGGAGGTCACGGCAGCAAGAGCTGTTAGTTTAAACAAAAAAAAGTCGATTCTGTCCTTACAGTATTTGCTTGGATGTTTAAATTTTCTGAGGCAGTTGAGAGGGAAAAAATACAAACTCCACTTTTCTACTTAAGCTGTTTAAGATTAAAAAAAAAAAAGAATGACTGGTGCACTGCTTTTCACAAAATCCTCCAAAAGCTACTGGATGTTTCACTGTTATCAGGTATCTTATATGTGTGTATAATTACAAGAACTAAGGCTAAAATGTAGAAAAACTTCAATATATGGAAGAAGCAGCACTTTAAAATCTTTAATACTTGTCCAGAAACAAGGTCCCTTTACATATATCTAAAATTAGTGCAAAGTCACAATGCACTTTCAAACTCTGAGCGAGCCTATTTGGCAGAAAAATCTCAAATTATCTTGTTAGTACTTGAAGATTAACATTTAGCAAAAGGAAATTTGGTCTGTTTTAAAAACAAAAATGCAAAGGCTGCTCGGGAAGCTCTGAGGTTTTCCCCCATGTAGAACAGCTCCATAAACGTGATCACAGTATTTCAATCTGCAGTGTGGTGTAATCAAAGAATCTCTGCTTAATAGGATGGAGATTAGTTATGAAATAAAACACAGAGTCAGATCATAAAAAGTTAATTGCAAATTGCTGTTTTCTTGTTTAAATTGGCAGGAAATTCTGAAATATTTCCTCTAGAAAAACATAGGTGAGCTACAATGTAGAATTTACCACTGAAAGGCTGGAAGGAAGGGAAAAACAGAGCCAAGCAGTAACAACAAGTGAAGAAAGCAGCTGCTTCTGAAGGAGACAAAGTGACTGGGCAGGAAAGTCTGAGATTTATGGTCAAAACCAGCTTTGAGACAGAGCTCTGAAGAGTCTAGGTTGAAATGAAGGCACAGACCTGAAGTCTGAAATTAATATAACACTAGGTGCTATTTACTATAAATTTTTAGGAAGCTTTGAGATACACAGGTGACAAAAATGATTTAATTAGTACTGCTAAAAAGTTCAGGTTACAGCTAAAGGTGGACAACGAGACCTTTTTAAGCCTTTCTGGATGCACCACTGAAAAAGAGATGCCCCAGAATATCTCATATCCTTATTCAGCAGTTTGTAGGGATGAAACACATCCAGTGCTGGTTTTCTTACTTTTTATAGAGATAGGGTAACTGAGAGGTGTTTTAAAAGGTTTTATTCCATTATCAGCCTCGACGAAGAGCGAGACATCAGAGATGTAAAATTCAATGCCATACAGAAGCCAATTTATTTCTTGGTTACAATACTTTATAAATGTTTTTCATTATTAGCTTTTGCTACACAATGCTACCATAACTTTACAAATCCATTTCTCACCACCCGGAATAGTGTACTGTACTTCTGTACTACTAAGCACGGCAATGACACGGATTGACACCATTTAATAAAGGCAGAAATGACTAAACCTCATGAAGCATACATTGTGGTTTTCACCTGATGAGCTCTCTCAGTGTGGACCTTTCCTGGAAACCCTTTTCCCCCTCCCAGGAGATGCAGCAGACACTCACGGGGAAACAGCTCCTCCTTTGGCAGCAGCATACGGGGCTGTGTGAAGCATCCTCTGCAGATCTCAGACCTGACACGCTACAGCACAGGGCTGTGTAAGGCTCTTTGTGCCTCTCTGACAATCACCTCCAAAGGACTCTTCAGAGACATTCTCAAGCCAGCATTTCCTGCAGAGTACTCCGTTACGGAAACAGGAGGGGAACAGAACTACATCAAACAGGGATTACAGAAGCTGTGTTGCCTCAAGTGCATGCTGGTGGGTATTTTATATTTTCCTCATCATTCTACTTCAAGTCCTTCAGAAAAAGCAGAGGGTGTTTTTTTGATTGTTTGTTTGCTTTTAAGATCAACCATCATTGGCAAAGCAAGCCGATTTCTAATGGGCTCCTTCAGCTCCGTGTTCTTCCCGTACTTTGTTTATTCTCCAAACACAGTAACATCTCAGTTTATGAAGGTCTTTGCTTCTGATGCATAAATATCATTCCCTTCTGTCCACATCAAGCAAAGTTTCATCCAAAAATCTTGACTTGGTAGCTATCACAATTGTGATTATTAGGAATTAAAGGCGATGCTTCATCTTTGCTTGACAAAGCACAATTTCAGTCAATAACAGAAAATTCCTCTCTGTTCTAGTACTTTGTGGAAATAAAAGCATAAACAAAGCTTGGTGGAGTTAGACTACATCACTCTGGCTTTCTAAAGCAAGCACAATCCCAAGTGCTCACTGACAAAATATTGCCTATGTAAAGCATTACTACCACAAATTTGGTAAAATTGCTTCCAAATAATTGGAAGTTTAAAATAAAGAGACATAAACCAGAGATTTTGATTCTTTGACTGGCTGAAGGCAATTGTCCATGCTGCTTTCCCACTTCCCAAGATTTACAAAAGCCATAATCTGTAAAAGACAGCAGGATGTATAATAGGGAGACTCTGAATGGATGTCATAGGTTAGATAAGACAGGTATTTCTAAACAAATTTAAAATCAGGTGTGTTCTCTCACTGCAGTCACTCTTTGCTTCCGGGTCAAAGTCACTAGAAGAGCACAGCCACAACCCCTCTTGATTAGCTTTATCTTTATTCTCCTGGGGCTCTGCTTTTCCCTGCTGTAACATCTGCAGTAGGAACATGCTGGCCAGGAGGCACCAGGGACTCTGGAGCCACCCAGGAGTGTGGGCACTGTGAACAAACATGATCCCGGTAAAGCACATGAATCTCACCTAAGAAATGAACTCACGAGGAAGTTTTCTTCAATAAGAAATAATATTGAAGTTTCTTCAATAACTCCAGCCCTGCATACCCTGAATTATTTTCTAGTAAAGGGGTCTCAGGTGAGACTCCTCCAGTTTCTACAACAGGCAGCCAAAAGCTTCTGCTTGACTGCTGGACAAGCCCACAAAGCCTAACCCCACAAATCAAGGAGGGAAGGAGCCACAAGAGGAGGCTGATCTCCTCCTCCTTCCTAGAAGGAGCAGAGGCCCAGGGCGAGGGCAGCATTGCCATGATCTTCAGCTGTAACCTCATCTTCTCCAGGGGTAACACGATCTCGTCCAGCTCAGATTCCCAGATCCAACCCCAGCCTCCTGCAGGGAAGAGTCCTCACCACACTCCTCCAGTCACACCAGGTAATTCTGCAGCTGTTCTACCAGGCAACATCAAATTTTTGAGGCTATTTTTCACCTGAAGCCCCTACAGCACTAATGAAATCCAAATTCCTTCCACCACAGATTTCTCCCTGGGAAGCATAAAGCTGACATGGTGGCATAGCTGGAGACCACATTGGTTTGTGTTTTTTGGGCAGTGTTCTCCACCAGGACCCTTCAGCAGAGCCCTGAAAACTGGGCTTGGCATTGCTGTGGCCAAGAAGTGTCACACAAAATGTTACAAACTCTGATAGCTCAGTAATTAAGCTCCAAAATGTTTGCCTGGACCAGTCCTTAATGCCTCTCCTTATAATGGCAGGATCTAGCAAACCATCCAGTTCAGTCATTAATAACACTCAAGCCAGCTCTTCTAAAGTAATTGTTTCAAAATTGTTAAAAAAAAAGGAAAAAGGAATAATCAAAGGAGAAAAAAGAGAAAAACAACAGAAAAAAGGAAGAGGTGATTATCCAGGGGTTTACTCTGAATATTGTACACTTTTATTTGTAGAGCAGGAAATGATAACCAGAAAAAGGCAAAATCTGATGTCTAGGCAAAGAGTGTTTGCAAACTTCTAAGCAAGAAAAACAAAATCCCTATGGTATGATGCAACTTTTGTTTAAAGATTAATGAAAAACAGCCAAATGTCTCATTTTGAAAAATCAGGTCAGTACACACACACACACATCCTTTTGCTTTGTCAACAGCAAAAAAACACACCAAAAAACCCAGTAAGTAATTAAACCTGGCATACCAGCAAAAGTCTCAAGCTTAGATAAATACAAATCTAAGGCAGCTATTTGAAGAGTTCCAATTTTTTGGTAACTGTATCAAATTTAAAGACTTTTCACTACAAAACTACCTGGCCCTTTAGAATTGTTTGACTGCAAAAGACCAGCCTGGCTTTTTGCGTGAGCACAATCAGGTGCAAAGAGTTTCCTATCAGACTAGTAGGATTTAAAATACTCCACCTGCTAGAGGTTTGAGAAATGAACCAGGCTACTGAAAATAGCTTTATATTGATATTTCTCTACTGGTCTTTATGATAAACAAGTCTGAGTTGAACTGGTGAGTGGAAAAAAGTGCCCCTTGCTCCCTGCAGACAGGTATTACTCACCCCCAACACACAGAGATCCAAAAAGAATGACAAGCCCAAGCTTACAAAAAGTGCTAATATTATAAAAATGATTTGGTAAAGCTTTTCACTCTCAAACAGTTGGTTTCTTGACAATGTGTCTCTGCAGCTCACAAGCACACACAGAATAAAAACCTCATCAAGAACAGATCCCTGCAATGGGACAGATATGGAGCTGGAAGCTGTGAAAGTTCACACTTCAGAAAAATCAAACTAACAAACTGCTGAGCCCTGTTAATTGTTTCTTTAAAAAAAATCCCAACCCAAAACATAAGCTGTAAATAGCTAATCAGAGAGACTGATCTGCATAACAGCAGGTTTTACTAACCTGCCATGGCTTTCTTACATAAAAGTACGTGGATTACAATTTTTTTTTCTACCTGTATGAAACCTTGAGAAAAAATACTGAAATCACAAGCATGCACACACTTTAGTTATTTTTGTCCACAGATGAACTCAGAAACCAAACTCCTATGACAGACTAGCACAGAAAGCCAAGGCTAAGCTCGTGTCTTGAGGCAGCTCATTAAAAAAAAAAAAATTAAAAAATCTCCAACAGCCTAAAAGAAGGTAGAGAGGGTGTGTGAGCTGGAGAAGCATGGAGCCAGCAATGCCCAACCAACACCCCAGCAGTTCCATGGGCTCTCCCAGCAACAGGGAGCTTCCAGAAATGCAGTTTTAAAGGAGCTGGGTGCCTTGAATCCTGTCCACGTGAAGAATGCAGCTCCAGGAGAACACCAGCTTCCATGCCCTTGTTTTCACCAGGCAGCAGAAACCAGCAGGACAGCAACAGAGCCGGGGCTGTCTGGGGTTTATTCAGGGCTTTTTTGGGGGAACAGGCAGGAGGGGAAACACACGGAGCTCCTTCGGTGTAATATATTTGTTTTATTGCTTCTGCAGCACATTAGAGTGGAGTTCAGGGATGAAGTGTCCTCCAAGTACAAGTTCAGAACACCCAGGGCTGTGCTCCTGTGCTGGGAGCTGAAACACATTTCCTCCAGAGGCTCCCAACCCCTCTGAGAGCTGGCATTCACTCCTTGGACAGAGGGGACAAACAAGTCACTAGTGAGTCAGTTCACAGACTTTTCTAATTCTGGAAGTCAAAATAAAGAAATGAGTTTGGCATTTTTTTTTCAGAATCAACTGAAGAGATTTGATCTCTGAAGTTTTAAGTGAAGCAAATTGGAGGGAGCAGTTCACAGTTTCTGCTTGCTGAAATATCAGCATGGTGACTCAAGGCACGCATCCTAGTACTGCTTCTTCTTAAAAATCCTAATATTGCTTCTTCTTAAAAATCCTAATATTGCTTCTTTCGCAACCATTATTTATGCCCAACAGCACAAGGAATAATTAGGTCTCCATTCCCCAAATCTTGGAATTTGCCCTCTACTAAAGCCATGAAGAGAAGTGCAGCTAAGTGACTTCACTGATATGCACAGCCAACTTCAGAGTCCCTTGGAGCCTCAAGTTTTACAACCCCCAAACAAATCAATCTTTCTTTCACTGGCTGTGTATAAAACATAACATTTGCTTCAAGCAGTCCAGCAGCTTTTTGAATACAAAACAGGCAAGTCAGGAGGGGTGAGAACCAGTACTTTTTGGGAGTGCTGACCCATTAGAGCTAACACACCCATCCCTGACACTGCATCAATGTGGAGAAAAGAAAGAAAGAAAGAGATAAAAAATGCAGCCTTTGGCAATCTAGGGCTCCTAATCATTAAGTCTGACACAGAACAACTGAACAATGAAGAAAGTTGAATTGCATTGCAAATTTATGGTCCATGCCCAGGTTATGGAATGTAGTGCAATAGGGCACTGGGCAGCAACAGAACTGCACTCCTTACAAAGAGAACAGCTTGAACCTCATGATTTGTGCATGTGGGCATTGCTGAGTGACCTTCATGCTTTCCAGCATTCACTAGAAGGCAGATTTATTTGTAATCACAAGTCAGCTGTTTCATTTTTGGGGACAAACATATATTTGGAAGAGCAAAGGTTTAAACTTTGTATTTAGCAGCAAATGCAGAAGCCAATACATTAGCTTTAAAAGCTGAACTTGAAGACTACACTCCAAAATCCAGATTGGATAATATTAGAATCTGAGAGAATGGTTGCTTGCTGCTCCTTTTTCTGTTTCCTTTGAGAGAGGTATGTCCATGGTCCAGTTCCATTAGAAAACAGGAACCTCTCTAGCATATATATACCTTACCTAAAAATATGTCCCGTTTCAACATAAGAGATCAAGCACAAGTAAAGTGATATTGCTCTTACTGTAATGGACGTAATACAAGACTATCTGTATTTTAACAAAGAAAACACATCAATTTTTTATTTTAAACAAGCACTGCCTGTCTCTTATTTGCAATTTTCTTAGGCATGAAATAAACCACGTTTTGGATAAGGTGCCGGCTGAACTGTACAGTTCAGAGCCAGATCCTAGGACAGTATGATTAAAACAGCCAGCAGCTGGCTGCACTAAAACCATCCCCAGGATACAACGATCGGTAAATTCTGGGTTTTGTTCAACAGACCAAGGTGATAAACCATAGATTATCTAAAGCTTCCACATCATAGTCCTTGAACTCCTGGAGAAGAAGTTCTAACTTAGATTTAAAGGAAGTCGATAGACAACATTGGGCACAACTATTTCCTGATATGCAGAGACATGAGGGAATGAGACAGGATTAAAGATTTTTCCTGCACATCCAAAAATCAAGACAATTAAGAAGCATGTAGAAGCATACAGCTCCTGATGTTCCAAAACAAGTGGTAAGGAAAATCTTATTTACAAGCATGTGAGATGAAGCAACAGACCTTTGATTCTCAACTTCCTACGAGTTGCTGTAAGGAACTTAATTGCTACCTCACAACCTGACGTGCCCCTTTCTCAGGTACCTGTACAAAAACCCCAGCTGCTGAACATAAGAAAGCTGAATACTGAACACATAACAAATTTTAACACAAAACTGCTAACGGAAGCACACGAGGCTCTGAGACAATTCATAAACCCACACAGGTCTTTATATGAGGTTAATGGTTTGCTAGCCAAGTGCCAAGGTTCACAAAACAGGTAATTTTTGGTTCTTTTTTAAAATCAGCTTTGAACTTTGCGCATTTTTCCTAACCACACTTCACTAAAATCTCAGCAGCAAGCTAGATGGGCAGAGGATATTTTACTCAGAGGTATTCTCAAATACCTTATTAATAAGAGAGCACAGAAAGGCTCAACCCCTCAGTTACACACTTCAGTTTGCTGGGTCAGGCAGCACGACAGCAGCCTGAGCACACTTGGATGAGTAACACTGAAACGGGCTGAAAACAGCAGCAATCATGACAGAGACAATAAAGAACCCCAGCAATCGCACACAGCTCCAAGGAAAGAAAAAACATTGAGAATTGCTTTTAAAAAACGCAGGGAAAACACAGTTATGATGCCCAAACGTGTTTTCTTAAAGGGCACTTTTCATTAAAGGGATTATGTATGATATTCACAACACGCCTATAAATAAAGTATATGGCATAAGCAAATATTAGCATAAGATCTTGAATGAAACTTTAAGGCAAACAGATTACAAAGTGCTGTAATAGAACGACTAATACGTCAAAGGAACGCTAAAAAAATAGTGATAATTTTAAAAACTGTCTTGTGAAATGAAAGACAGCAGTATACTGAGATAAAAGAACGCAATCCTGTGGAGATGTTAATATACGCCACTGTCTTTACTACAGTGCTTCAAACAGAAAATTCCTCTGAAGCTTGTAATTCATGGAGAGAGCAAGTCAAAGGAATGAGGGGCTAACAGGGCAGAAATACACCGGGTGTTCCACACGGATGCACCGAGGGGAGCGTTAGGATGGCTCTCCCTCTCTCCAAGGAACACGTACAGGGTAGCTACTTTCCCCAGAGGCGATCGCCTCGGGTCTCCCATCGAGATCAACAGCAAGGAACACTATAAGGGTGTTTAAGGGGTTTTCCTGCAATGTGCAAAGAACTGTGTGCGGACTGGGGGAGCAAACCGAGGAGGGAAGCATGAGCACTGGGCTCGTGTGCCTCTCCTCGGCTGCACCGGAGAACGATTTCAGCTGGAGGAAAAGGAGTGCACGGGTTAGGGCAAAGCTGGTTTCAAAGACAAGCTTGAGACTGGGGGTAGGGTATAGAGGGTTCTTAAAAGGCGGCAAGTGATGTCTGAGGTAAAGGCGAAATGTTTAAAAGAGAGAGTAAACAGCACAAACATGCTCTCGGCAAAGGGTCTACAGAGGCTGCTAGAGCAGACCATGGGCTTGAGGGCGCAGTGTGCGAGGTGCGTGGGAGGGAAGGAGCAGGAAATTTGCAGGAGGAAGGCGCAGGGCACAGCCTGGAGGACGGGAGGGGAGCACAGGTGAAGGCTCGGGGCAGGTTGAGGCACAGCACGCTGCAGGGGGCTCGGCAGGGGAAGGGCCGGGGCACGGGAGGCGGCGGCAGCGGCGGGCAGGGCTCGGCCGAGGGCCGGTACCCACCTGGGCGTCTTGGCGGCGGCGCTCTCCCGGCGGTCCAGCACCCCGGGCACGCAGTTGGTGAGCTCGGTCCAGTCGGCGTGCAGCCCGCAGCTCCAGCCCGTGGAGAAGCGCGAGAAGAGCCAGGTCTCCCTGCGGTTGGGCCGGTAGCAGGTGCACTTCTTCTGCCCGGGCCGGCAGTCGCACGGCACCTCCAGCCGCACGTTCTGCACCAGGTGGCGGCCGAAGGTGGTGCCGCCGGTCTTCTGGATGTGCAGAAAGACGATCACGTCCTCGCCCTTCATGTCGAACGCCAGCTCCCGCTCCAGCTCCCGCACGGGGAAGTAATACTTCTTCACGTAGTGCGGGTCCGGCGTGGGAAAGAGGTCCAGCTCCTCCGAGTAGGAGCGGCCGCTGGGGGAACCCAGGCTCAGCCCCGGCCCCACGTACTGGTACAGGATAAGCATGAAGCACACCGAGACGGCCACGATCAGCAAGAACTTGCTGGTCCTCTCAACCATGGTCCTTCCCGCACGCTTCATGTGTCACCATCTCCCGGGGCTGCCGGCGCTGGGCGGACTGCGGCGGTGCCGGGGGGTGGGCGGCGAAGCTTCGGCGTCTGTGCCAGCCGCCTCCCCCCGCTGCTCCCCGGAGCAGAGCCTTCCCCGGNTCGGGGCACCGCTCGGGGCACCGCACCCCACCGAAACCACCACTGCGGACCTAGGTGGGCTACCAGGCGGCTGCGCCTCCCCGAAGCACTCGGCTCTTATCGCTTCCTTTATGCGCCGCCTTAAAATTAATCCCGAGAAGCGGCGCTCGGCACTCCTCGGGGGCTAGGTCTGTGCTCCCGCTCTGAGGCGATTTGCATGGAACAGGAGTGGGTCTGCCCGCGTGTCTGCTCCCGCTGCGGCCGCCACATGGGCCACCGCGAGGCTCTGGTGGCGATGTCGCGACTGCATGGAAGAGGAGAATGCTCCGGCCACACAGAGGGTGATGATGGCTGTGAGCTGGAAGAAGCCTGGGCGCACCATCAGCCACAGAATGTGTGAATAATAATAGTACTAGGTGAAGCCGAGGCAAAAATCGGCAAGGGTGTTATTTATAGCAAACTTCCCCAGCGGAATGCTTTGTGCCGCTCAGTCAGGCGGACTCCATCCGGCAGCGGGGCTGCTGCAAGGTTTTTTGTAATCTTAAATCCCCCAAAACGAAGGAAAGCGTTGGGAAGGGCAGGCAGTGCCTGGCCCGGAGCCGGCTTGCAGGGGACGATGCTGCTGCTGCGGGGGTCGGTGCGATCCGGTGTGCTCGGAGCCGGGCTCCCCTCACCCTTACAGGCAGGACCCAAAGGCGGGTCGGGGTCACTGCCACCAAGTATGCGGGGAACCCCCGGGAAGCACCGTTTGGTGCCTCTCGGAGTGTAAGCGGAGGGTGAAACGTGGCCCCATGTCAAAGAGTGAGGTTAAAATGTAATGGCAGTCATGCTGCCGCCTCATCGAGACCCGAGTTATTGTCTGTGCAGAATAAATTATACGGGCAATTGTTAATTTCTAGCCAAAAAGAAAGTCTGACTGAAGCGCCTTGTTCGCCTGTCGTTACTGCTGTTGGAGAAAGTTTCCTTAAATTTCTGGTGTTTTTTAAAAATAAAAGTTACAATTTTATTTTTCTAAGTTACAATTAGAGTTTAGTGCTCCAGCACTGAAATATTCTGTCAGGTTACATTTTTAAAATCCAAGTTTTAGGTTACATTTTAATCCAAATCAGGTTACATTTTAATCCAAACGCTTTATGTAAATGGAAAGGAATTCATGCCGATGGGTCATTGTTAAACACTGGGTCAAATTTATAATGGCCAAGGAGGAAATGAGATCCTGGGTTTTCATTTGAGCACCCTGACAGATAAATCTGCTACATTTTGAGATGGCTGCATTACTCACAAGTTATGGAGCCCCAGCGAGTTATGCAGTTCTTCCCAAACAAGTAACAATAAAATGTTTATAGCACCCCAAAGCGTCGTATGTTGTGTTCAAACCATTCATTCTGTTTGATATTTTCCTCTTAAAAGTCTGCTTCTGATTCTCCCCTTCTCACGTAGGTTAGTTACTCCAGAAACAATGATGTCATTCTTATGCACGGAGTTCAGCTACACTGAGAAGCAAAGCACAAACCTAATTTACAGGTTTGAAATTTATATTATGATTTGGGAAATATATGTGATGTTTACATACATGGTTGCACTGTACATTGCAGCATAAAAACGCAGAGAAGATTTTTTGATTGCAATGTGTTTGCCTACAGTTCTAAACATGTAAGTATTTAGAAATGCCAGAACTGTGGAGAAATCAGCCATTAAATCATTCCCAGTTACATGAGCAATTGTTAATGAGTTGTTTTAAACTCTTAACGTATAAAGTATTTTGCCCTTCTCATTAGTTATAAAGATGGAGATATTTCATTGCAGGTTTATATTTGTGGTAAATACAGTGCCTGTTAGTTTGTGAAAGAACTTATTAAAATTCAAACCATATAAGATAAACAGACCACAAAGGAAAATACAGAATTATGGCAGAAAATGTGCTGTTTCCTTTACTGCAGCACCTCCATCTAAAAGTGGGGGATTGGGGAACATGCTGGAAGCATATGGAAGGCCTGTACCCTTCTGAATTACACATACACAATTACTAATGCTTTTGTTTTTATCATGTGCTTCGGAATCCTTCCGATAATTCCATATGCTGCTCTGAAATGCTCTTACAGGTGTGACTCACCTAAAATGATCACTTAAGCAAATACTTAATCTCTACTTATACTCAAAATTTCACTGAAGACAGCGATAGTTTTTACTTGCATGGGGAGTTAAACATCAGGTACCAGATCAGTGCTAATTTAGATTAGCAGAATTTACAGAAGATCCAAGTAAATTCAGAATAACAAGATTGGCACTTTCCCTGGCTCCTGCATTGAAAACAACAATGTAAAGAGATGACAAATCTGACAAATGCAAGTTGTTCCTGCTACCTCCTGTTACTTGCTGCAGCTGCCTGTTTATTGTCTGAGTTACCTCCACCGTGAATTTAGCTATTGTCCATCTTTCCAGGCTGAATCTTCCACTCTAGGCCAGACCTCCCTAGGCTTTCCTACACGTTACCTGGAATTCACCACCCTAGGTCTGACTAGCTCCTGAAGCAAAGCTCAGTTTCCTGTGAAGCAGTGGGACTGACAATCTGCAGTCAAGATGCCTAAAATCTAAATTTTTACGTAGAAAGCATTATTTGGGGGGAAAGTTGTATTTTTATCTCTAACCTGGACTAGAGGAGCTGCATTTCAGACTCCACATTCTCCTAGGCAAATGCAAACAGAAGATCCCCCCCCAAAGCCCACTGATAAAGTTCTCTGACATTTTAGTATACATCTAGTGCCTTGCATCCTTCCACTCCAGAGCTGTGCCACACTGAGCAGAACCCTCTTACACAGGCAAACTGAAATATCATGTTTGACACTTTTGTAGGAATCCAGTTGATCTTGGAGGATAATCTAATAACTGCACTGATTTTCAGTGATTTTCACATGACTGAGTTGCTTCAGGTACATTTGAAAGGTGTTTTTGTACACTCCCCAACACTAACCTGTGTTTGTGAAGGAACTAACTTTGAATTCTCACTACAATATAATTCAGGCTGAGGTCAGGCTTATGCTAGCTAAGTTACCTAAGCTTGATCTACACTCAGCCCCCTTCCTGCCTTTCCTAGCTAGGTAAGCCAGCACTCATGATTTATTCATGGTAAGACCTTGCTAGAAGTCAGGTGCAAGGATTAGAGATCTTCTTAGAGATAACATTAAATAGACACAAATTTTGAACAAACAGTTGAAAAGTATTTTATCATTGCTCGCTGCTGGCTATAGGATGCCTAAATATTGGTGTTAAATCTACTGAAATATTCTAATCTAATATAATAAAGTATTTAAGTGTGAGTTAACACTGAGGGGAGGACAAACTTGGATATTGTCAGAGTATGGCTTGTCACAGGAAACCTCCCATGAGAAAACAGCAGTGAGAAATGTGTAAACCACACACCACCTCTGCCACCAAAACCTCAATGAAATACTCATCTCGAAGCTTAATAAATAAATAGTGGCTTTACTAGGCAAGAGAAGTGTAAAGGCTTTTTGACTCAGAAGATACAATATTTTCCTGTGAACTAGTATAACTTAGTTAATCAAAAAAATTACAAAGAAATCCTCTTTTAACACTTGCAAACCCTACAAAATACCTCAAGAAATGTATTACCCTTAAATAAAGTTCTACTACTCACTCTTGAGAGAAAATAAAAAAAGCGTGTGTTTACTTTGTTTCTGGAGGATAAACTCCCCGTTACCCCAAAAGAGGTTGAAACAAACCACTTGTAACCTCAATTTAGCTGTTTGGGTTTATACCCCAGCTCCTTTAGGAAGAGTGGCCTTGCTGATGAGGTACACAATATTCTGAGTGAGTGGTGAGGGGTCACCAACCACGTGGCCCTTCACCTGCAACATCAACATTCAGCCCCACAGCAAAGTGTAGAACTCTTGTTTTTCTGATATAAACTGGTTTTGCTTGCCCACTGCTGTTGCAGCATCAGTGGCAGTTACCAGCCCTGCACATCTGCACAGAGGGGCAGCACTCACACAACATTCTCCTCTGATACTTGTACACCTAGGTGGAAACCTGTAGCAGTTTGTAAACTCCAGTGTAGACACTCTGTGGCTCCATTGCTGATGGAGTTGTCTGCTGTGGGTTGGTCACAGCCCCGTCAGATCGCTGATCCCTGAGTACAGCACAGCTCCACTTAATTAAGGGCAGCAGGTATTGAATGATGCCAAAACCTGTTAGACTCAGCAAACCTGGTTCTGATTTCAGGCTCTTGCACTGCTTGTGGGGACCACTGCAAGGTTCTGCTGTTTGAAAGGTACCAAAGACAGTCTTAGAAACCCTGGCAAAACACTGAAGTTGTCCTAAACGAAAGAAAGTGTAATTTCATGAGCCATAGAGATCAAACCTGTATTTTCAAACTGCCTTCTCAGTGTTGATGATACAATCCTGCTCCTCCTTTCACACAGCTGCTGTGGATCTATACACGTGTCACTTAGTGTGACTGTTGAGACAGAGCCAGTTGGTTAATAATTGTATTTTCTCCCTTGCAAAGGGAAGGTGGCTGAAACAAACCCACTGAAAATGCCTTCATGTGCAGATCAGTGCTCGTGGGAGCAGTGGAGCTTCTCCAAGGCACCCCAAGTACTTGCTGCGTGTCATGACTGCAGGTGCCAGACTTGTGCGTGTGATGTTGGAAGGACCTGAACTGATCTCTCAAACGCACAAATGCATGAGTTAAAGCGGGAAGCTGGGGCTGCAGCTGAAGAATATACGGTTTCTAAGGTACTGATCCTTGTCAGGAAGGAGTTTGTGGCTCCACAGAGAAGGCACAAGGTGCCAGCTGTTCCATTTAAACTCTTTTTTCCCACTGCACCACAACAGCTGCAAGATGATGCTGTCTGGGCTTGATGGAAAGCACAGGCCTATTTGGCAGTGCCATATTATTAGCATTATTCCCCATTCCTCCATGGATATTAAATAAATGTGAAGGGAGCTTGGCTCCTACAAGATTTCACTTCCCTGAGTCTCTCCCTTGCAGCAGCTGTCCCTGGGCCATGCCTGTTGGCGGGAACAAGGGCAGCCCTTTCAGCCTTGCTCTGTAAAGCCCCCCAGAACACAAATCCTTGGCTCCTGGCAGGGACCTCAGCCTGCTGTGTTGAGAAACACAAAGATATTCCCATCGTGGAAGGCAGGTTGCAAAGTTTTTGGCTCTGTATCTCTACAGTCAGAAAATCAAGTTTTAATGAAAAATATTTATCATTATCACACTATATACAAAAAAATCAATCCTTTTAGTATAACAATACTTCTTTAGTTCAATCCACATTTAATAATGTCTCTTTTCAATTACCACAAAAAATATTTTTCATTTATAAAAATAAAATTTAACCTACTGTCTCAACATGCATCAAAAATAAACCATATGACATTAAAAAACTTGCTTTGTTATCACCCAATATAAAAATAAAACATAAAATATTAATCAATCAATATAAAGCAAACTACAAAAATAACTTTAAACCTTAAAATTAAACCAAAAAATTCTGAATGTCTCTTTTTCTAAAAAAAATTCTCAACATTTCTTTTTCTTTTTTCTGAAATAGTTTCTGTATGACAGCTTAGTAACTTTCTGCAGTGACTTGAAGCTTAAGACTGGCTTGTGCCCATGCTGGCTGTCATGGGTTTTTCGTATCGTACACATTAATCTAAATATTATTGGAAATACAAATGTTTTATCTTTCTGCTCTTCAGTAAATGCTGCAATGCACGAGGAAGATCCTTGTCTCTTTGCCATTGGGACTTCCATAAACAAACTGATGTACTGTTAGCACATGCATTGTGTTCTAATGTTTTATACCATCATTTTCTTGATCTTTGTAAAAAAACCCTTTTGTAAAAATAACCAGGAAATTTATTCTAAAGCATATGTGCTTACAGAATTTTGACTTTCCATATCTGTGCGATTCTCTGGAGAAAAAAAAAATTAGAACCTGCATTCATCCTTCCTTGCTGATAAATAGTGGACAAACAAAGCAGGAATGCTAAAGTTCAGAATGGATCTACATGCAAAAAAGTGACTAATCACTTTCCCATTTAATCCTCAAATTAAGAAGTTATGTAACAAATCAAATAAGCTGGAAACTATAACATAAACTGGCTATATAGCAATTATGCTTGGTGATGTGCAGTTAAACTGGAAATGTGCACGATGCAGCTCTTAGAAGGCTCTTAGACAGAAATCAACCACTTGAAAAGTCCAAGGAATTTGAACTGCACTGTTTAATGTATTTTTTTTTTAAAAAAAGAAGTGCACTGGCAAAGCCAAACTGTGAATAATCACAGCCTCTGCCTTTTGTTCACAGCATCAGCTCTTTCAATTATGTTGCTTCTACAAGCAATGGAGCAGAGGAGCTCTAGGGTTGACCAGTGAAAGTCTGAATGCTTTCTCACCAAATAAAAGCCACTGGTTTAAAAATCCCTTAGAGTGAAAAAAAGTGTGGAAAAACCTCCCCCTTTTCTCTTCACCTCTTCATTTTTGCAATACTTGAAGCACTATAAAATTATTTCAGAGGCAAAGCAAGAGGAAGTTCACATTCCAGCTGCCTCTGTGTATAGGAGCTGCCAGGACCAAGAGATGGGGAATTTCTTGCTGCACACCCACCAGGCCATGGATCTGGGCACTCCCAGACCTGTTGATGATGTGAACAGAAGGGATTTTCCACAGCTGGTTTTATCACAGGGATTGTGATTATCAGCACCTTATCAAAACAGTCCTAAGGAGTGATACCAGATCAACACCTGAGAGCACAAATGACTAAAATGAAATCCATGACATTTATAACTAACGGAAAACTACTGCAAAAGGAGCTCGTTTTTAGGCCACAGCAACAAGAAAATTGGGAGAAAAGACTGAGATGCCACGAGGCAAACACATTCTTGGTCCCAATGAAATCACAGAAAGCTGTGCAGAGCATTCAGGCTGCTTGCCCAGACGGAATTTCACCTTCTTTTCTGGGCTCTTCTGTCAGAGGTGGTACTGCTGTCCCTTCCTGACCCTTGCCACACTTGGCAGACAGATAAAACCCAAATAATACCTGGTGCTGACTTAAAATTGCACCAGATGAAGGAGTGACCAGCTCCAGAGGGGATCATCAGCTAAGCCTGATATGGGGACACAGGGAAAATAAATGTAGACCCAGCAGTTTCTGCTCTGAGAGCTTATGCATTTTAAGCTTGATCTACTTAAGGCATTATCCATAGTATGTGAATCTCTTAATTCTTTTTCTTGATTTCTACACTGAGCATCAGTGATAGCTGGTGGCACAGACTTGCCTGCCTCTTCAATTTTGATATAAAGTCCTAGAAATTGGCTTTATATGCACAGAGGAAGTACACTGGTATTACAGTCAGCTGGGATTAAGGACTCATAAGAACAATAAGAGGAAAAACCAAATAAATTTGGGCCTACTAGTCTATACATAGCAGAAACAAAGAATTAAACTTAAAAAAATACATTAAAAAGTATTATTTAATTTTAGCGTGAACATGTGAGTCGCCAAGTCTCACAAGCATAAATCTCTCTATAGTTCAAAAACAACAGAACTTACTCTGAACTTGTGCTGATTTTTTCCTAGATTTCATTCCTAGGCACTGACAATTTCAGTTAACTGATTCCTCCTCTCTGTCACTACACTTCATCCAGCTCATAATTCCATTTATTGTCTGCTGCAATAAAAAACTCCTGCCTTGTTCTCCTCTGTCAGGAGGAAGAGAGGTTATGGTCAGCAACTGTTCACAGCCAGAATTCCAAGAGAGAATTCCACGCCATTCCCTGGGAGGATGCAGTGTTACCTCCTTGATTGTACCACAGTCTAACCACTGGATGATGCTGAGTAGGAATTCCAGGAATTCTTCATCACTGATAATAAAATAGGACCTAAGTAAGACCAGCCAGCCCTGACAGATTTTGCATGTTCCAAAGAAAAACACACACATGCTGCTGTAGGAAGCCCAGCAGCCTATTTCCCTTAAAATATGTATCACAGAAAAGGAAAGAAACTGAATGCACAGACAGCAACTTCCCCTTAATTTCAGAAGTTTTAATCTCTCCCTCTGATATATTTATTACACAGTTGAGAGTTTTAATATCACTGGGGCCTTTTGTTTTAATCAGCTATTTTATCTGTCTTCTTTTTTTCCTCCAAGCTGGCAAAGTTTTCTTTATCAGCAATTAGCTACCTTACTAACCTTACTTACATTGTAGTTATATTGAAATATAACAGGGGGCACCTTGCTGAGGCTTTGTCACAGACAAAAAATACAAAATCCTTGTCTCTGCCCCCTCCTCAGGTGGAGCTGGTGTGCCTGTACTGAATTAAACCTGGCTCTAATGTTGCTATCTCTAATTGAAAAGTATTCCTTTGTAATTCCTTCCTGCTTAGAAAACTGTTAGAGGAGTATTCTCAGTTAAAAGTGGAAAAGGCTGAATTTGTGGGGGCATGGGACATTATTTCTAAGAATAGTGATTATCTCAGACTCAGTTTCCTAGATTTGATGAGAAATTTCATGAGGAGGCTGCTCACTGAAGCCAGAGGTGAGAGATCATTTTCCCTGGCTCAGACACGAGTGTTTGTTTCACAGAACAAACTCAAGGGAAAACTGTACTGCCTAAGAAATGGAAGAAGAAAAATTTCTCTCTCCAGCCAGAATATTAAACAAATCCACGTACCTGTCATGTTGGTAACCTTTTGAAAAACAGCTTTTGAGAACATTAAGATAAGAATCTCTGAACAGAAACAGACTGTTTAATACTATTTTTACAATGGAAACAGCCTGAAAAAAGATGAGTTCACTCAGGGTGGATATTGTTTAAAAATAAAGCTATTATTCTTTCTAGTTTGTGCTTCACAATATAGTGAAATGCATTATAATAGTTCCCAGGGTGGACACTGTTCTGAAATGAAAATTATTTATTTTGGAATAATAAGCTTGCTTCAAATGTAATGTGGGTTTTTTTAGTATAACACACGCACAGAGCTGATTTTCTGGAGCAATGGAATTGTGGAATTTTAACTGTGGTCATTTGCTACCTAATAGAGACATGCTGTCAGCTTGTGGAAGGGATTATGGAAGTGCTTTCTTTGGAGGGAGAACCTCACTGTATGAGTGACACACAGCTTCTGCTGTAGGAAATATGGCCCAGAATTTGGGGTTTTGTATCAATGTTAAACTATTGCATCATTTCAGGACAGATGTGTCCCTTAGGTAGATCCTTGCATTATTGAACAGCAGGAAAATTACTGTTGAAAAGCAAAAGCCAAGTTGAGCAGTTGGAGAAATTTAATTCAGAGTTTCCTCTGCTCCTGCTGCTAGGTTAAGAGGGGGCGTTTTCTTCAGAGAGGAAGGTGTAGGAAGGAAGGTGTTTAAACTTGGTCTGTGATAGAGAAATGGAAATTGGAAAAATATATGTTATATTGAAACAAAAGCTGTACCAAGGCAGTACAAGCCCATGGCATCCCTTGCAGGAATGCACAAATCCTGCTGGTAACTTCAGCATCCCTACAGCTCCCACCTATGGAAAGGATCCCAATGTCCCAAATAAAGCAGAAATCAAAAGAAGTTATGAGCACTTCAGTATTGTTCTTCGGACAATCCACCAAATACACCAGAAAAAAATTCCACACCATTCCTGGAGATAAATCCTTGTCTTGGTTTGAACAGACAGGTGTCTGCTAAGGAAGGGAGGAGCCTCTCTTGAAATGGAAAATGTAAATTCCCTCCCTCCAAATTATTATAATTTTGAAATTAAGAGGCTCTCAAGCAAAGATACGGGAGTAGGAATAACAGTTCTCTGTTAGGAAAAACAATGCAGTAACACAAAACACCACTGCCAGAGTGAGAACAGGCCCTGCCCCCCTGTGTGTCAGGGTGCTGGTGGCAGTGCCATTCCATGGTGGCTCAGCCCTCCTGCAGTGCCAGGGGTGGCTCTGCTGGAGCAGGGATCCTGGACAAGGGTGGAGTTTTCCTCTGGAGCTCCAGTGCTGCTGGAGATGGGCCTGGGCTCCCTCTGGGAATGCAGGGCAGAAGAAAGCTGAAACTCTGGGAATGCACTGGGAAAAGGCTGCTGGGCTGTTCCATGGCAGATTCTATCCAGGTAGGAATGCTTGGCTCCTCCCCTGGGTGGGGCATGTCCCAATGGGATGATGGAATTTTCTCAGCCATGCAGGGACACTCAGTGGCCATGAACAGAAGATAATTAATAATTAATGGTCCATGAACAGCAGAGATCTCCTGGAGGGAGGGTTGGTTGTGGGAGAGATAAAGAAAAGCTGCCCAAAGAACAGGAGATAACTACCCCACCCCTGACAGACGACAGTTGAATACACACCTCCAATCACATCTTGTAACCTAAGACAATCTTGGAGAAGGTTTTGTGTTGATTTTGCAAAAATTCATGTAAAATGGGTTAGCACTTAATTCTTCATAGCTTCAAGGAGCAAACAGCTGCCTACTGATAAGGTCAAGCCTCTGTCCAGCATTTGTTGCCACTGGACTGTCAAGAATTCCTTTAAATAACTTCAAGAGAGTCAACAATTCCACGTGCAAAATTGTAGAAACAATACGGCAAATGAATATATATCAGCAGACTGTGTTTGTTTGGATATCCTGATCTGCAGAGATGGAAAATTTTTGTTCCCACAGCTTTTTCTGGCTGTTGCTAACACAGCAGCTGTGAGCCCTGGACTGCCAGTGCCAGTTGGCTTTGCCAATACAACCTCTGAAAAAGATGCTCAGCTCTAGAAAAGGTAGCTAAAAGTGCACCTATTCCAGCAGCAGTAGGTGGAAATCAGCAAAATGGGGGTGGTTTCTTTGCTAAGAATCTCATTTTTCCCACAAAAATGCCACCTTTAGTGGCGCTCATGCAGGCACAGTGGGAGCCTGACAATTGCAGTGCCTCTGGCTCGAGCTCAGAGCAGGATTTATGGGCACTGCACTGCAAGGAGCTGTGAGCAGCAGTCAGAGTGTGCCTGTGTGTCACTGTAACCGTAAGAAAATGACGCAGACTCCAAGGCTAGGCTTTCAGAAAATTCTACCTTTACTACAAAATCTTCTCCTTTTATATGCTGTTCTGATCCAGCTGGACCAGATTGGTCAATTAATCAATACATTCTACCTGGCTGGCTGGCCAGCTCAACACCCTTCTTGTAAACTGTCTTAGGGAGAACAAAAAAACAGAAAGTAGGAAAAACAGCACCTGCAGTTTGTTTTAATAACAAGTTATCATTGTTTGGGCTAGGACTGCTTAGAGTCTCAAGCCCATCCTGAGAAAACTTAGTTTTCTCACTCTCTGACCAGGCTGTGGCAGCCACACCTGTGGGCACCCTGGCCAGCAGGGCTCTCTGGCAGCAGCCCCAGCAGCAGGATCTGCTGTTCTGTGGTGCCCTTGCACTGCTGCACTGCACAATGCTGTGCACGGGGAGGTCAGAATGGGAAAGGCAACATACTCTTTCATTTTCTTCCTGCTCAGGTTCCTCAAGATTACTTTCTACAAGTCACTGTCGTTTTGAGAAAGGGTTTGGTGCAGGAAACACACACACCTGAGGGGGAGGAACTGCAGCTGTGGTCTCCATGCACAGCTGGCTCACTGCTCCCTGGGATTGTAAAGGGTAGGAGCTGAGCTGTAAGAACTTACAGAATGGTAAACTGCCATTGATTTTAGCTTTCCCTATTGTGTCAGCTATAATTTACAATGATTTGGGAGCTCTTCAGATAACTGAGCCTTCCTGCACTGGAGTGGAGCAGGCACCTCAGTAGAAAATATAATGGGCAAGCTGAGAGCAGGAATTATCAGACCTCCCTATGTGGGCCACCCCTAGGAATTATAGTCCCAAAACAAGCCTAAAAAGTGATTTGTCTCTGGGAAAAAGAATTCAGAGCCAACTTTTGTGGCATGCAGGAGAAAAGAGGTGGAAAGAAAAATGAGCACCATCCTCCCACTTGAGGTAATCTGGAGAGAAGAACAAACAGGGTCTTGGTTCTGGGCATTAACCTCTGTGGGAAGAACAGCTTGTGCCTGTTCTGTGCCACTTTATCTTCCCCCAGACCAAGATGAGGGTTTGATGCTCTGCAGCACATTTCCCTTTGCCCAGTACTGCTGAGGGAGATAGCTGCACGTTGAACCATAAAAAAGATCCTGCTGCAGATCCACACTGCAGACATTTCCCAGCAGTAAATTACATTGCATGCCTCCTGAAAATCTACAGCTGGAGTCATGTGGGCACAGGAACATACTGAAGGTGTTGATAGCAGTGTGCAACCACTCTCTGAGATCTTTTGATCTCCCAGATCAAAAATCTGGGTTCCTGGGCACAGAGATCTATTTATCAGCACCTTATGACTTTGGATAAAGAATGGTAATCACAGTGTCAGGGAAGTTTGGGGAAGTATCATAGTCAGAAAAACATTTGTGCTAAAGCCATATCACAGTGTACTGCCACCTCCTGAATGACTTTTTTGTGCTGTGGTAGGTTTGATAATCACTGGACCTTGTGCTCCTAACTTTACTAACTTGGTAAATTTTATGAATTTGAAAGTTCACGGCCATGAGCCATGAACTTTACCTACAATATTTAGTCTAAACAACTGCCCAAGTCCCAGAATTTGTGTGCCCTAGTTCTGCACAAAGCACAAACCTATGCTCCCTGCACTGTGTGAAAAATGGAAAATGCAGACACATACATACAAATGTGGCTCAGCTTTAGGCACTTGAATATACAATCTTGACCATATTCTACTCAAATTTACTTTTGTCTTCTTGCAGAGACTATAGTAGGAGAGAAAAGGGGAAAGGTTAATTAGTATTTATTGTTTCCCTGCAAACAACTACCTCTAAAGAGACAAGTCTTTTATTGTAGTAAAAACATGTAAGACAATCCAGTGCATTCAAATTTGAGTTCATCCCAGCTTTTGAGTTGACAACAATGTAATTCACTGCAGATGGAGACAGTAGAGGAGTCTCAGGCATCTTTTGAAGATAATTAACTCTGGTCAAAATGGAGTTATATCTGTGCCAGAGCCTAAACTGAACACACATGAAATTTAGGCTATAACAAGGCAGTATTCTATAAATCTATAAATCAGATCAGTGTTCTATAAATTGCCCCGATCTTTGCAGTATTCTAAGCTAAACCATTAGAGGCAAATGCTCGCTGAGCTGGTGTTCTTGGAGATTTTTAGTTTTGTATTTTTGTAATTATGTTGTTATAAGTTTTTTGTAATTTTTGATGTGTTGGTGTTGTAATGAGTAGATTATTTATATAAGGAATGATTATTGTTTGTTTTTGGAGTGGTTAGTGGTTTTCTTTTTATTTGCTAGAGTTTTGTATTTTTAATTGAAATTTATTTGGATTTTGTATTTGTTAAAATATAAATAAATTTATGTTTTTGTAGGGATTGGAGGATTTTTTAAAAAATTTTGGAAGTGAAGAATGGGTTTTGATGTGAAAATCTTATTTTTCTTGTGTCTAATTAGAGATGCAGAAAGCTTGTGTCTCCTTTCAGTTCTTAAGATTATCATACCAACCATCTATTTTTTTCCTAAAAAAGGAAAATGAAGCTATCCCAAATTAACAGATCAGAGTGACTACAGCTATCATAAATTAAGCTGCCTGGCAATTACATTGATTCAGCAAAATTCATTGACTTCATTTTTATTATTCTTTCTTTATAAGTAATAAGTAATAAGTTATAAGTAATAAGTACTTTCTTTATAAGTAATGTTTCACTCCTTAAAACCTCATTATCCTTTGGTCTTGTTCTAAATTATTTTCAATTCTATCTCGTAAAACCACAGAGTTTTCTTTTGTTATCTGTAATTTTGTACCACAACTAATTTTTAACAGTGCATCCTGTTGATAATTAAGCTGATCTCATGAATCAGTTGATATCTGAATATTCTCAACATTTTCTCATGTGATTTTTGACACTGGTCTGAGTCACTGAAGCAAGTTTTTATATGTTGCTTACTTTTAATCTTCTGCCTTGTGTTTCATTAAAGCTATAAATCCTCGTGTCACAGACCTCAGATAAAGGTGCAATGCTGATACTGGAAGTGTTAGCTTAGTTGTTTCAAAATATTATGTATTGTTGAGAAAGCTGAGCTCTTAACAAGCTGGGTTTGGGACTCATCACACTGGATTTTTGAGCCTTAAACTTTCTTCAGTTCTAGAGGCTGTGCCACCAGGCTTTTCCAAAAGCCCTGCTGAGCATCCTGGGCACCACTCTTGTCTTACCTGACTGGAGCAGGACCCTGCTGCCTAGGGGGTGCTCTGAAGTAGCTTCAAAACTCCATTTCCAGAGGCTGCAGCCCTGTGAGCACCTAGGGTTTTCTGTCAGCCTCTTCAGGGATATGTGGCCACCAAAGCAAAAGGGCACTCAGGATTTGAGAGGGCTCCAAAACACAACCATGTTCAGTTATTTAAATCTGTGCACCTACTTGTGACTCGTTGCTTGTATTCATTTACACATGGCTAATTCCTTCCTGCTCTTCAGCATTGCCAGCTTTGAACAGCCAGGGCCCTGCTGGAAAGGTGCTTTGCATCTTTTTCTTCAATAATGGGAACTCTTCTCTTNCTCCCACTTTTGGAGTTTTTGCTGACCAAATCACATTTCTTTACCACACACATGTGACTCTTACATCCCTCCCCTGCACACAGATTTGCTGTATCTGTACCAGACTCTTTCACTTCCAGTTCTCTGTGGTCACAGTGCCCAGGCAGCATTTCAGCCTTGCTGAAATCGTTGATAATTGCTGATTTACCAAACTCCCTGCCCCACGGTGCCCTCCCTCGCTGCACCCTCACAGCTGCCTGCTGCAGTTCAGCTCAGCCCTTGCTCCCTGGGAAAGGCACTCAGTCCCAGGCTGGCCTTTCGGCAGGGCTTTGATGGATGGGCTGCGCCTTGCGTTTCACACTTGGTGCAATTTGGGAGGCAGCAGTTTGAGATGCTAAAACTTGGCAATAAAATGTCAATTAGGTGTGACTTAACACAGTCTTTGAAATACCCAATGTTCTCTTGCTATTCCTTATTATTGAGTTGTATCCATTTAGTCCCATTATGCTCTCCTGATAAAGAGATTATTCAGTCCTTTGCTTCCTTGCTCATTCCATGGTTCTCAGGTGTTTTTTACAGGCTCTTCTCAGCTCCACACTGCTGTGACCAGCTGCTCTGATACCAAACCCAGCCCATTTAATATACTGATATAGCTATACTGCAACAGAACTGCTGTGAATAAAACTGAGGTGTAGCTTTTGATTATAAAGTTATTGTATATTGTATTATTATTATTATTAATATTTTAC
>VWZV01009120.1:206430-225505 GCA_013397155.1 Irena cyanogastra | reverse complement strand
TTTTTTTTTTTTTTTTGGGGAGGAGCAAACGTCTCTTTCACACGTGGCACAGCCTCTAATATTACCTATTGCTGCCATAAAGCAGGTGGTACCACTCCCCATTCATGGGAGTTTTGCTGATTCAATGGCACTTTAAAAAGCATAGAATTTCCTTATCCATAATCCATGGTTTCTTCCTCACCCCCAGCCCTGCCTCACAAGCTTATTTTTGCTTTCAATCAAAGGCTTTTTTGTCCATATCAGTCAGAGTTCTGGAAGTGTTTTACATGGACAGAGGTACTTTTTTGGGCTATGAACAGCCAGCATGTTTGGGTCACTGGGACCAGCTCGCAGCACTGTGGTTTGTTACTCTGCATTTTATTGTTTGGGATTGGCAGTTACCCTAATGAGTAATGGCAGGCAATTCAAAAAATATTTTTTTATGCTGAAGGTTTTGTGGAAGAGAAGAAAGAAGGCCAGTACAGCATTCCTGATGGTTTGCTATGATGCAGGGAAAAATACAGTTTTCATCATGAACATTTAATGAATCTTGAATAGGAGTGCTCTGGAGTTTTGGGAAGTGTTTTCCCTAATGCATGGAAAAGCCTTCATTTAAAAAGGTCATACTTCTGACTTGTAACTGTATCTTTGCAGCAAGCAGACAGCTAGGTTATCTTTATATCTATCAGAGTTCCCACTGGATTGTGGTTTTGTGATTCTCTTTAGAAAAGGCTCTCTGCTCCTGTGCTAACTGCAGCTATTCAAAGGCACTGCAATCTATCCAAGCTCATTTTTCAGTTGTGATGATTACATCCTTGTGCTCACTGGCTTATGAAGAATCAGCCACTTGCCTGTCCTCTAAAATGACCACATTGAGACTGGGGGAGGAAGGAAAACCCAGAAATGTGTGAAGGTCCCAGCACCCAGATGTCAGTGGACAGCAGGTAAGGATCTCCACTTCTTCCCCCTTGACCATGCCCAAACCTCTCAGCTCTCTGTGTTTATCTTCCTGCAGGGCCACCCTCACAGAAAAATACTGAGATTGAGGAGGAGCAAAGCAGCAGAACTGCACAAGCTGGAGACAAAAGTGCCTGAGAGACTGGAAACTGGACAGCAGCGAGTCTGGGGAGAGGAAGGAGAAGTTGCTGCAGCTTATGAGGCTCTGCTCACTAAAATGAAGTTCCACAGCCTGCAGCAACACATGGTGTTCTCTGAAATCATCATTTCTTTTATGAAAGCAAAGATTTCTAAAGGTAAGACAAAACCCCTTCCCTTCCCTTCCCTTCCCTTCCCTTCCCTTCCCTTCCCTTCCCGAAATTTGGGAAGGGAGAGGACAGGGACTTGTCAAAAAATCGAAACTTAAAAATACCAGAAATAAAGGTGCTTGTCTAATCTCAATGTGCCCATTTTTGTGCTGGGGAGGATACAATATTGAATTACATCATTACACATGTATTTTTTACTTTAAAAGGAACAATTCTAGCCTCAAGAGCCTAAGCAGAAAAATGGAATTAAACCACCCAATGGCTGAGTACGTTCATGCAGTTATTAAAACTGTCAGTCTCCTGTCCCAAATACCTTCCATTTGTTTCTGGACTTTATGGCCGTGTAAATATCCATGCAAATAGTTGTAAATATACACCAGATATGTTTTACTCCCCATTGGTGTAGGTTTGCAAGTTTAGCAACTACAAATATTACACTACTGATCAAAAATGCCTGAAATAATACAGATTCTGGCCCCAAAAATATAACACAGACACTTGTTAAATCAAAAATGGAAGTGAAAGATACATATTTTTGCACCTGGACCTCATTAATTCTGGGACTTTAGACAGGCTTATACTTGGAAAACTTTGGAGAATTTGGATATTTATATACATCATGAATCTTAAAGTATTACAAAATGTATATCATATATATTGAGATATATACATGTATATCAATACAGTGACTATTAGTATTTTGGCTTAAGGCATATTAAAAATAATGATATATATAAATTATATATATGATTAAATATATCTATGTATTTATAAATATATGATATATATTAAATATATTAATGATATATATTATTAAAACCAAAATGTTAACAAAGATTTCTAAGAGCTTTTCTTCAGATGAGCACATTTATGAAAAAGTAAACTGGGAAATATTCACACTGTCCCTGAGACAATCAATCAATAAATGTAATAGGAAAAAAAAAAGAGTAATTCTGTGTACAGCAAAGGCATTGGAATTCTGCAACTTGGTTACATTTTTTCCATGAGCAACTAATTTAACCTCTCTCTCTCACTTCTTGGTTTTCCTATTAGTAAAATGGGAATTGCTTACTCAAAAAAACCCCAAAAACAAAACAAAAAAAACCCCAAAAAACTCAAACCAAACCAAAACAAAAGCCCAAAAAAGTTGCAAGCATTATGAAGAAGAAATGTAGTCAGAATTATTGAGGTAGGTAAAGTCCTGTTAGTTTGCAGTGAACCACCCTCACAGTGAGGGGTGCTGTGGTAACCTGGCAGCTGTGAAACTGAAGATTCAGCATTGTTAGCACAGTGAGATTAGAAAGGTCATCACACTGCAAGCTGGCATTATCTCCACATTTGGCATCAGGGAGGATTGCCCCCATAGCACACCTGCTTGGCTGAATATTGATTTGGCTTCTCTGGTTATAGATGGAATGTAAATTGATTAGAAAGCAATTAGGAGCAAATCTATAGGAACAGGGTTTTTTCCTCTTCTTTCTTCTTGGCCAGCTAGCTTGATGTGATGTGCATGAATCTGGCTTTTACATTGCCACTGACTGGCTGAAGGCAGGCAACAAGAAAATAAATTATCATTGCTGATTCAACTCTGAAGTGTGGAAATAAAAGGCTTTATCCATTCTGTTCCTCAAGGCTGAGAACCTCTGCCATGTTTAATGGCTTTACAAAGGAATAAGAAAAACCCAGGTATGGCTTCTTAAGGAAATACTCCCGTATTACCTCTGACCTTTGCACAGTCCTGTTGAAGCTGCGCTGATAATAAAGTCTCTTGTTGGTCCCTTTAGCTGCTCACTTAAATACTAATGTAACAGCCTAAAAGGAAAAGTTGCCATGGATTCACAGTAACTGCCTGACCTGAAAAGGAGTCCAATAATGATGAAGGCTAAAAGAAGTTTTGCTTTTAAATTTGTCACCAGGAACTAATGGTTAGTGCTATTCCACTCACAGTTTGCATGTACTCCGATGCCACATGACAATTTCCCTGGAGAAATAACAGCTTTTTGTACTGTGAGTAGCAAAACTACCAAAGGCTGGGTCTGTACAGATTTGTACACTGTGTTCCTGAGTTCTCCCCCTGCTCTGCAGAACTCCCATGTTTTTACCATGCTCCCAATGCTCACTGCCTCCCCCACATCCTGGATCTGCGCTTATACAACACTCAGACCATTCCAGGGGTGACTCACCATCTCTAGCTACTAAATATATCAGAATAGATAAAAATATGTGTGTGTATATCCATATATAACTGTATACATCAGAATATTTAATACCCTATTTAAGAATTTTCATATGTTGGGAGAGTAAAATTCAGCCCACCCAGCTTTCCCACAGACGTTGGTAGCTTGCTTCTTTCCTGTATACACATGAGGATTTTTCCAAAAAAAAAAGCATGGGAGCTTCATGCCTTTGGAAATATTGCTCATTCCTAGAAGCTAACAGGACAGCAACAGAGGCAAAAGAGAAGCAGCCCAATGTTAAACCCCTGCTTGAGGTACTTATGTAGCATAGGTGGTTTATTCTGAGGTGTGGCTCAAAACAGACACAAATCTGCACAAATTCATCTGGTACAAGAGGATGTTGCAGCTGCCCCTTAGCACTGGGCCACAAATGCTCTGTGTCCTTACCTGGATATTTGGCACTGATATTTCCTTTGCTTGGAGAACCCCTAAGTTACAGAGCTGCAACTTGGATGAGGGGAAGCAACTGAAATCCTTTTAGGTTGCTGCATGAAGGAGCTAAAGCAGCCAGATCACCATCATTTCCCCTCCTTTGCTATAATTTCCATGTTGCTTCATTAGAGGTATCCTACAAGAAGAGCTTGATGGTTCTCATAATGTCAAGGACAAGTTCAGAGGGCCAATAAGATGGGCAATTCTGTCTTTCTTGCTCAGAAGAATTGAAAAAAAAAATTAAAAAAAAAAGTTTGGCATGCCAGGAGAGGTCTTCACTAGACACAAGAATCTAAAGGTTTTAAAGAGTCCACTGCTTTGTCTCTTGATTATGGGAAAAAACCACCATCTTATGTCTTGTGGATTTAAAGCCTAAATACCTGTTACATCAGCTCTCTGCAGTCACAAATCAGCTTTTTAACCTGTATTTTCTCCATTAATTTAGAACAGCTTTCAGATGCTATGAAAAGCTTGTAATTTCTGCACAGCTCACACTTCAAACTGGTACCCCAGAGCTCTGGACAATAAACCAGGCCATGTCTCCATGTCACACATTCCCCTCTGCTGGGAAGGGAGAGGGCTCTCAAGCTTCACATTTGACAATGGAAGTGGTTAAAGATTTAAAATACTTAAAAATTACTATTTTTGTTGTGTACCACTCATATTTATGCTGCCATGAAAGACGTTTCTTCCTGTTTGCCTGAAGAAGCATTTATTGCATGTGAAGCTTAGATTTGGGGTATCCTTGATTGTTCCTTTACTTTCCTGTTCCTGAGCTTTGTGAGGGATATAAATACCAAACTGCCACTTAGGAAACTCAAAAAAATTCTTAAGACAGAGAATTTTCTTGTGACATAGACAAGGGTCCTTATTCCCTTTACCACTTTTGACTAACATTTACTAATTTGCCTCCATGTAATGTGTTCCCAAAGCCACCAGCCCAGGCTTTCTAGATGATCCCCTTGTGTGTGCCACTGCTTTACTTTCCTTTAATTTTTATTTTCTAAAACAAACACCTCTGAACCACAGTCTTGATCACTACTGAGAGTCACTTGCACAATAAAGTTTGGTCACTCCACAATTTCCTACATCCCTGATTTTCTTGTGTTGCAGAAAAGTGAGAGAGTGTTGAACTCAAATTATACTGAACAATATGTGGACAAGAAAGGCCAAGATTTGTTGAAGTTACACTGCTCCAAGCCATTACTGGCAAGCATATTTTGGATTAATGCTGCTGTAATTCTCCCAGGGCACGCAGCCCTGAAGAAAGGGGAAGAACATGGCCAAGAAAAAGCAGAATTCCTGGCTGTAGCAAATAACTTAGGATGGAAGCTCACAGAGAATGAGGGGAAAAGAGGCACAGTGGGAGAAGGAAGAGACAGGAAACATTAACATTTTTGCAATTTAGGTGGATTAGACCATTACTTTTAAGATTTAAATTTTCCACTGATCACAGAGAAAAATGGGAGCTATTTTGACTGAAAGAAAGCACAGTCACATAATGAATTTCCACTGAAGTATAATGGCAGTACTGCAATGCATTCCACAAAGAAAGTATTCTCCAATTAAACAGAGACATTGCATTCCTCCTTCCACCAAACACTGAACAGAAAGAAAAGATCACTTGTCCTTTTTAACCTAAACTCAGAGCTAAAGTGTAAACGTAACCTAAAACCCTAAATCAATATAATGCAACCAGAAAGTGCTGACACAGAACACTGGCATGAAAAACTTCCCTTGGCCTTTTGGATTGTCCAAATTTAAAGGCAACAGATGACACACTCCTTCCTTTATAACAGATACCTGTTTGTTTGACTGATTTTAAACCTATATGGAAGCATTCTTCCTGGGCCATGCAGTTTGTTCCTGAATTGCAAGTCCATTGGTGTGGTGAATGTGAATATTTAGACATAAAAGCATAGGGGAAAAATTGAAAAATCTCACTATCTTAACTGTTATTTCTACAAGGAGCTCGGGCAGGCAGACACCTTTTCCCAAATTCATTTAATTGTGGTGCAGGTCTTGCTCAATTGCAGTGTGGTTCTAGTATTCTTCCAGAATTTACTTTTTGCCAAAAATGTCACTGAAGTGACAAAAGGCAAACTAGAATAAACACACTCATGAGATACTTTTTAGTTAGATGAAAAACCAAGCTTTCATTATTTCTGAAATGAAATATTTTTTCCTTTTTTCATATTAAAAATGAGTAATTTTCCTTCTCAGAATGGTGTTGTGTATTTGTGATCCATCCATTGATCATAGTCCCATCTGCTCGTCCTGGTTTCCAGAATTTTGGGCGTGGTGATTGTTGAAAGGATTTTAACCAGAACTGAGCAGGCAGCCTGAGGTGAGCACAGTGGATATTTTGGCACGCTGGGTTTGCTGCTCTATGCCTTCAGCCACTTCTGGAGAAGCTTGTAGGTAACTGCAGTAAAGCCTTCATGGAGCATATGGAACCTGTGATGCTCTAATGGATTGGCAGAAAAGCACATTATCACCCTTAAACATTTGCTGGTAGATTTCCACATTCATACTTTGGATATTTATTGGAGATGTAGGAGCAGAAGTGGCAGTATTTTTAGAAGTGTGTGAAAGAACAAGGGGAGTCATTAGTTTCAAAAACTGGTGTCTCTCCTTTCAAATGATTGGGTATGTGAAATGTGTCCTGCAATTTTGCTAAATTTAGCTTGTTTCTTAAGTTTTATTCATTAGCAATCCTTAGGAATTGCTAAGGAATTCAAATGTGAACCATTTACAAGGAATTCTCAATATATGAGGAACTAAGACTTGCTTTGGTGTATCTACATCTCCTTTCACTTTGTGAACATTCATTTTTCACAAATCATACTGATTGATAATCTTTATTATATGGTCAAGTTTCATGTGTGTAGCAGTGAAATACACAACTCCTTTATGGAAAACAAAATGAACAATGAAACCCAAATAGAAAACATCAGTTAGTGCAAACAGAACCAAAAGTCATGATCCCAAATCCTCCCAGGGACAGCAAACTGTAGGACTGCAGGTGTCAAGGAATTCCTGTGTGATGTTTACAACTCTGCCTACATTATTCCTGAGAAAATGCCTTTGGTTTGTCAAAGAGATCACTCCATGGGGTATGGTATGAGGCCCACTACAAAGGGCTGCTATTAGACACCACATTGAAAAAATTAGATTGACATATGGAAAAAAATTATCTTGGCCTAGTTCAGCAGCCCTGGATCTCCAGTGACAGGCTCCGTGGAGCAGTACTTGCTGTCTTGTGGAAGTGGTTTGGGTTTTCAAGCTCTTCAGGGTGTTCTCATCCATGAGATTGCCTCACTGGTGGATTTTGAAGCTTTCTTGGGCAGACACAGCACTGAGCTGCAGACCCCATTGCAGATCTGCTTCTGTCCTAATGCTGGGATTACTTCCACAGCTGAATGCAGAATAGCAACATTAAACATTTCGTCCCAGTCTCTCTCCTTCCAAAGCACTCAGCTTCTTTGATGGCAATTCTGTGTGTCTGCCTGATCCCTGCAGACACATGGAAGACCTGTGTGTGAATCCCAGGATGGGATTTAGCAGTAAGAGACAAATAGCTTTTTGTGTGCAGAGCAGTGAAAATTGGCAGCAGGCAATGTGTGAGGAGCCAAGAAAATAAATGCTCCATGGCTACCTATTCTTCCTCTCCTCATCTTAAAGACTTTCAAGGACTTTGGATGCTCTGCAGTTTAAATGATTAGCTGAAAGTCCCAAATACAGCATCTGAGACGGAAAATATTCAAATTGCTTCCATGCTCTTGCTTCACCCAAATAGCTCTTGCATTTCTGCTTGAGAGGTGCTCACCAAATCGTGTCACTCCATCAGCTGACCAGACATGACACAGTATGTGTGAAATGCCCTGCTGAATGTCAGGATGTGTGGCTTACCTGCTCTCTTCAAATTAACTTCTGCAATCTCTCAGTGTCTAAGTAGAGGTGAAAGTTCATGAACCGTGCCAGCCTTTCGAAGTTGTAGCATAAATTCATACTGTTCCTGGGGAGCAGGAAAATCTCTGTGCAGCCTGAAAATCTTCAGGGCAAACAGACAGGCAAAAAGACACTATGGTATCATAAGCAAGTTCTAGCTCAGGAAAGCACACTTGGCACACTTCCATTTTTCCTCCAACACCTGCAGGTCCTTGGCTTGTTCCATGGGATGCTGAAGTGAGGTACAGGTGACTGCCTCATCCCCAGACAGCTTTGGAGGGGCTGCACAATGTTTGTCATCCATGCCCTGAGCCAAAGGTCAACGTTACCATGAATTTCATTCATGCTGCACAGAAATACTGCTGCAAACTTAAAAAGATGCAAGCTAGGAAGAATTACTGGGCTGATGTCTTGGTTTGAAAAGATGAGTGTCTGCTAAGGAAGGTAGGAGCTTTTCCTGAAATGGAAAATGTAAACCTCCTCTTTATGAATTATTATAATTGTGAAATTAATATACTTTCAGGCAAAGATATGGGAGTAGGAATAACAGTTCTTTATTAGGGAAGAAAATAAAAATACAATTAAAAATGCAGTAACACAAAACACCACTGCCAGAGGGAGAACAGGCCCTGCCCCCCTGTGTGTCAGGGTGCTGGTGGCAGTGCCATTCCATGGTGGCTCAGCCCTCCTGCAGTGCCAGGGGTGGCTCTGCTGGAGCAGGGATCCTGGACAAGGGTGGAGTTTTCCTCTGGAGCTCCAGTGCTGCTGGAGATGGGCCTGGGCTCCCTCTGGGAATGCAGGGCAGAAGAAAGCTGAAACTCTGGGAATGCAGTGGGAAAAGGCTGCTGGGCTGTTCCATGGCAGATTCTATCCAGGTAGGAATGCTTGGCTCCTCCCCTGGGTGGGGCATGTCCCAATGGGATGATGGAATTTTCTCAGCCATGCAGGGACACTCAGTGGCCATGAACAGAAGATAATTAATAATTAATGGTCCATGAGCAGCAGAGATCTCCTGGAGGGAGGATTGGCTGTGGAAGAGATAAAGAAAAACTGCCCAATGACCAGCAGAGAACTGCCCCAGCTCTGACAGATGAGAAAGAATCACACCCCAAATCACATCTTACAGCCCAAGACAGCTGATTTAACCCAGCCACAGATGTCCATCATTACTGCCAGTTACTGTCTTGAAGGGGAAGAGTCCACATCTACCACACTCTTATTTTGCTGTTTAAACTTCTAGTCTCAGAACCTCTTCTCTGCTCTCAGCTGAGAAGACAGTTGAGCCAGGACCTTTTGGAAAAGGTCTCAACATTCCGGCTCCCTTCTCTGCAGGGCTCCTGCCCACTGTACAGGGAGCAGTTGTGCCTGCCAGGTGGGCAAGAGCACTGCCTGAGGCATCTGACCTGGCTGGAGGCTTGGGCATGCATTTGCCTCTTGACTGAAGGCAAAATTTTGCTTTTGGATGGTGTTGACATTGTTGCAGTCAGGTAGAAAAATTATAAAGAAGGCCTCATAAATTCAGGCCCGCTCTGTTAAGCCAGTGGCTGGCCTTGTCCAGCTTGCACTTTACAAGTTCCTATGTGAGAACAATCCTGGTGTGAACAGTTCTTTAACATAACAGTCTATTCCTAGCTGCAAAACAACTAGCACCTACATAAATATTAAGTCTATCCCATGAGAACCAGTGAAGAATATGTAAACAATTTAAGAGTAGAGAGATTTGATGGATAAGTAAAATACCTTTTACTAACCAATAGAGTAATTGGCAAGAAAGCTAGTAACCAACTGGAGTCCCACACGAGGTCTGTAAAACCGTATAAAAATGAGTTGTGTGAATAGAGAATGGGCTTTTCCCACCATGAAGAAAACGGAGTCTGTGTGATTCATTCCTGTATGACATGTCTGGTATTTCCACACCACTTGGAGTAGGTTGGTTTCTGGCTGTTCCACAGCACCTAACCCAGTGCAATGTGCTGTTTAACCACAGATCCTTGAGCTGAAAGGAGTGTCTTCCCCTGATGCACCAAGGCAGCAGTGCAAGAGGAAAATGTACACGCAGGGAGCTTCTCTTTATCCTGCACACACAGACCCTCCCCTACCCGAGCAGTTTCTCAGGATCCCTGCTCCCACTGCACCAGCCCTGAAGGCACTGGGGCATTTGGGGAGCCCATCCTCCCGGCTCCTCCCGGTGGTGAGAGGGAGGAAGAGCACAGAGCTGCTTCCTCCCAATGTCCACACTCCCTCCGAGGAGAACATCATCAAATCTACTCTCCAGGAACTTTTCTGGGCAGTGTCTCAAAGGCCTGAGCTGCCCCTTAGCTTTCCCAGACCCCTCTGGCTGAAGCCTCAGGGTAGCAAAGGAGATGCTCAAGACAGAGGCTTGTAAAACCTCCAATACCTGTGCATTCCACCCCAGCCTGTCCACTCTCATTTGGCTCGGAGTGGTCTCTGAGGCTGCACTCTGGAGAGGACCACCCAGCCTCCTCTGTCACCTACTGCATGCTCCTCGCAGGAGAAGGAAAATGAAAATACTTCAGCAGTGTTGGATGGTGGATTCTGCCCAAGGAATAGCAAATTGGAAGCAGCTGTGCTGGAAGGCACCATCTGCAATATAGCTTGCAATACAGCTCTTTCATTTTCAAATGACTAGACACACAGGAAAGGTCCTCCACCAAAGCAATGAATATTTATTTGGGAAGTCTGCTGACAGAAAATCCTTCCACTGCGGGCAGAATCTTTGCAGCAATGAAGTGACCACACTATGCCCCACACATTTTTCCTGTATAAAATCATCCTTTCCATCTCTGCAGAGCAGTGTTTCTGCCAACCATTCAGCCTCGTGCTGCTGCAACACAAAAGTGAAACCACGACCATATGGAAGAGGTAGGTGATTTCTGAGAGGTTTCCTGATGAAAAAACAATAATCCAATTAAAAAGAGCAGTGATGGATGTGTGGTTGAAGATATTCCCAAACTTAGTGTCCTTTGACTCCTCTTGGCTGCCAGGTTTGGCAGGTACACAACAAAAACAAACCCTTCACCCAGGCTAATGGTTTTAGCAGCCAAAAGCTGGAAAGCATCCACCGCCTTCTCTGTGGGACTCCCAGCACAGACCATGAAAATTCTCAGCCCAGCCCCACTCAGAGGCCTGCAATACCAGTCTCAGAGGCTGAAGGGGACCTTGCACAGGGAAATGTTGGAATTAGCAGTAGAAACCCTGATAGCTCTTAGCACATTTCTCAGTGTTTCTGATTCAAACTCACTGGCAGCCTCACCTGCAGTGCAAACAACAGTAGAGCACCATCTACTTTTGCCTTGACCTGTCTGTAACCGAGCATCTGATTTTGTTAGGGATTGATGCCATCAAGTTCTCACACAGGATACCTTAGAGTGGGGTTATAAAGTTTATGAGAGGAAAAAAGGTTTTCTTTATAGGAATTTGGAAAGATTCCTGTTAATTCACCATGCCATGTTTGCAAATGTCTTATCCCACCAGTGAGAAGAGGCAAGAAGTGCACTAGCAGTAAATCCATGTGACAGTATGTACAGTGGGAGCCAGCCTTGTCTTCATATCTGGTGCAATAATGACTGTGCAGTCAAGGGAAACTGAGCTGCTTTCTCCTTCTTCCTTGAATTAATGGATGAATTATTTCCTAGAGTGTGAGGGTAGCTTTGCTGGAGCTATTTGTGGTGTTCTGTTTTAAGTTTATTTGATTGTTCTGTTATAACGAGGTATTTCTATGTTGGTCAGTTGTTAAATGGTTTGTTCCTGTGTACCCCTGTTCTTTCCCCTCAGAGTGGTCCCTCCCAAGTCGTTTGCCTCAAAGTTTTCCCGCCACTGACCTGTCTGTCAGTGGTGCCAATCTTCCCTCTCCTCCCCAGTTTTCCAAATATGTCCCTGTCCATTCTGAAAAATCCTACCCCTACCCTTGTCCATCACCCTAGCCCTGCCCAAGTTCTTTGGGAACCTTCTCTATCAATCATCCCAATCCTCCCAGATGATCTGCCCCTTAAACCTCCCTCCACCCCTGGGTTTCTCCCATTTGCTCCCTGTTGTCACTCATCCCTCCCTTGAAACTCCCCCATTGGTTACCTTATGTTCAAACCCCCAGTTATTGTATTCTTTAAAACCCCTTCCCGAGGCTGGCTCAGGGCTATTTGCCTCTGCCCTTGTTGGGGGGAGGCGTCTGGTCTGTCCCTTGCTCTTGCCTCGGGTCCCTCGCAGGAAGCACAAACGCCGGCAAGCCCAGCCCCCGGCTCGGGGCTGCAGAGCAGCGGCACTCAGGGCTCAGCTGCCGGGCTGGCCATCGCCCACCCGCTGGCCGGGAGACCCATGCAGCCACAGCTGTAGGTGCTGCAGCACTTCAAAGAAGCAATCGCTTTCGTTAGAGATGCTTATTTCAACAGCCCACTGTAAGGATTTGGGGCCTGCACCTACCTTTCTCCTTGCTTGGCTAAGACCAGAGGGAGAAAGAAAATAAAGGAGAACAGGAGTGAGGTGAGGCAAGCAAGACAGAGACAGAAGGACATTTTTACTGTGATGCTGTGTGGATGATAAGTGGATTCTCCATTACAAGCTTGACTTGTAGATTTGTATTATCTCTTCCTCCACCTGCATGGTTCTGCACCACAGATATGAATCTAAACTGGCCAGAGCTGGGGGCTGTTATTGCACCCAAAGGCCTTCAAAAAGGAAAAGGGAGGTTGTACCTCTGGATGTAGCAACCTCAGGGGTTGCAGACAGCCCAGAGGCCGGGTGAAGGTTCTGTTCTTGCTCCCTGAGAGCAGAGCTCCTCAGCTCCTGCTGCTTCTGACACTGCTGTGCATTGTGCTGCTGGTGCGCACCCCAGCGCTGTGCTCAGCAGGGAACAGGCAGCCTCTGCTGGCATCACAGCGGGGTGGTGAATTGTCATAAGGATGTGGGGAAAGCGTATTTCAAACTGTCTTGGTTTGAAAAGACAGGTGTCTGTTAAGGAAAGGCAGGAGCCTCCCCTGAAGTGGGAAATGTAAACCCCCTCCCTCCTAATTGTTCTAATTTTGAAATCAATGGGCTCTCAGGCAAGGATATAGGAGCAGGAATAACAGTTCTTTATTAGGGAAGAGGAAATAAAATAAAATAATAAAATGAACAATACAGTACTACAAAACAACACTGACAGAGTCAGAATACAACCTGACAGCCTGTTGGTAGCAGTCCAGCTGAAGTAGTGGCTGCAGTCCTCTGGAGTAGCAGATGTGGTTCTGTTGTAGCAGTGATCCTGGAGAATGGTGGAGGTTTCCTCTGGTAATCCAGTGGGAAAACAGGCTGCTCCTCTGAGAAATCCAGTGGAGAAGGCTGCTCTAGTGTCCCACAGTCTCAGAATATATCCATGAAGCAGTGTGTGGCTCCTCCCCCTTGGGCAGAGCATGTCCCAATGGGATGATGGAACTTTATCAGTCATGGAATGACACTCAATGGCCCATTAACGGGAGATATTTCCCAGAGGGAGGATCGATTTTGGAAGAGATAAGAAAAACTGCCCAATTAGATAAGAAAAACTGCCTAATTAACAGAACATTAACTGTCACACCTTTAACAGATGGCAAATAGAATACACACATTATCTTTTAATCCATGACACAAGCCAAGTTTTTAAGAGTTTGGAAAAGATTGAGGTTTACAAAATACTCAGAGGAGCATCCTGTTCCTTTGACCTCAGAAGAGAGGGATTTCCCTGGAGGTGTGGAGAGCTCTTCTGAGCACACTGTTGTGTCTGCTGTGGGGCAGGGGACACTGGGAACCTGGGGGCAGCAGTGGAAAACAAACACCACGTTCACAACAGCTTTTCAAAACATCAGAGACGCTGAATGGTGGATGTAGAGAGGTGAGAACATCACCAATAAGGTGGGGAAAAGGTTGCGTTTTTTCCTTCAGATCTTTCTTTACCTCTTCCTCACTGTTTTCCTGCATAGGTTCATAATCCTGCTTGGCCTTTCTGTACATAGCCCCGGCCTCAGTAATGGAGTGCAGTTCCCTGCATCTTATTTTCTGAGAGAAGGGAAGCTGCAACTCACCATCAGCTTCGCTGCAATCACAGTAATGGTGCAATGCCCTTGGAAAAACTCCTATGTTCTCCCAGTAAAAAGTGGCTGAACATATGCTGGAGTAGGTTTTCTTGTTAAGAAAATGTAAATATCCTTCTAACTGTGCCCATCTTATACTTTACATCAGGGTATTTCCTGAGGCTCTTGCCAGCTTTTCTTTTGTTTCACTACTCCTTCAGTCAATAAATCATCAGGAATCTCATTTTCATTTGTAAGTCCATTACTGCAGCCATTAAAGGGCACCTACTACTGCATTTCTTATAATACTGTGTCTTTTTTGTGGAAGCAAGTTTCCACTTAATTTTGAAAACATCTGCCCAGACCTTGAAAGGTTTTCTGACCTAGAGGATGCCGGAGATTGGTGATTGGCAGAGGGGTTTGGTTCCCTGGCACCCCCTCATTAAATCACTGGAGGCATTTTATGTGCCAGCAAGAAAGGAAAGGCAATTAAAAGAAATAGGAAGGATCGAGAAAGTGAAAAAAAGACAGAAAACTACATTAGACAAGGGTAAAATTGTTGCCTTTTCCATATACAGACTATGTTTTGCTAAAAATACAAGTTCAAATTCCAAGTCAATATTCCAGAGATTAAAGAAGGTGAGAAGAGACCAAATGCAAGTAGAAGAACTTGATCAGCAAACATGATCATCACCAAACCTAGCTGTACTAATCACACCTTCATTTCAGGTTCTCTGAGGTGGTGCAGCACACTTGGAATGCCCCTCCTGTGCATGAGATCTCCTCACAGGGTTGATTAATAACAATCCAGTGACCACCAAACTCCCAAGTTCAGTGGTGGAGTAAATCAGATTGTCCAATCTATCCTCAGGACTAAAACCTCCCAGCAGCAATGATCCAAAAGCACAAACAAAATGCAGTTTCTTAAATATTAGAGGATTATCTTCCAGTCAGCACTGTAAGCTTTACCAAGTAGAGAAAGTGTTATAATATGTTTTGAAGATTTTCTGGTACAACATTTTCTAATGGAAAGTCCAAATCATATGCCTGCAGAGCTTAGCTTTAAACTTAATTACGAGCTAGGCAAAATTTGCTTGAGCTTAAATGCAGAGTTGGATTCCCATGTGCCATCAAAAAGCCCAGCTCTACCCTCAGCAATCAGTACAGCAAGAGAAAACCAGAGAAAATATTAATCCTCTTCAATTCAATGCCACTGACTTCTCTTTCTTCTTGTTTTGACAAAATATGGTGATTTTGGGGAACCTGAAACTAATCTCAAAACACAACCAGGTAATTAATCCTTTGTATTCTTTGCACCATTAAGCTGAACTTCTCCCAAACACATTTTCTCTCCTCCTTAATTCTGCAAATTTCAGAGTGACTTTACTTGCTTAAAACTCTTCAATTGCTGTTGAAAAGAATCATAGAATAGCTTAGGTTGATGAAGACCTCTACGGTTATCAAGGGCAACAGTTACCCCAGCACTGCCATGTCTGTCACTAAACCATTCCAAGTGCCACATCTTGACATCTTTTAAATCCCCCAGGGATGGGGACTCCACCACGGGCCTGGGCAGCCTGTTCCAATGCCTGACCATCCTCCCAGTGAAGAAATTTTTCTTAATCTCCAATCTAAACTTCCCCTGGTGCAACTCGAGGTTGTTTCCTCTTGTCCTATCACTTATTTGGGAAAAGAGACTGACTGTCCCATCACTAGAACCTTCTTTCTGGCAAATGTGAGAGAATGAGAAAGTCTTCCCAAACATCCTTTTCTTGAGGCTGAACAGCTTCAGGCTCCTTCCTCAGCTGCTCCTCACCAGACTTGTTCTTTAGTCCTTTCACCAGGATGGATCTGATGCTCTTCTGTGACTTTATACCATGAGAAAAACATCCTGAAAACTGAGCTTACGGAAAGCTGAGGCCTTTGCAGCAGAAACACAGGACGTTAATTGTGGTGCACAATTAATTGCTGAAGCAGCAGCAGCCACTGCAGGTAACAGCACCTTTCAGTGTCTCTGTTGTTGGTTACTGTATTTCATACTTTAGACTGAGGTACCATTTAGTTTACTGATGAGTTTAGGGTGCAAGTGTCTCCAGCAAGGTCCAGACATGACATCTTTGAGCAGTTTCCATGCTGGAGATCTGCTCAGAACAGGACCAGTGCTGTCTCCTGCACCTGACAAAGACCATACTGCTGAGCTTATCTGAGTTCACCTAATGGCAAACTGACTTCCAGTTTACAAATGTGCACTGAGAACCAACAAATTAGTGAGAAATTCTGCTATTTCAGTTTCTCTTCTCTCCTCTCTTATGAGAGGAACATGCAAGAAATATGTTTTAAATCTTAAGGCTCTGTTGCCCCTTCCCTGACTGGTTTTGCATTCCTGTTTTACAGGGCAGTTATTTGAGGTCCTACAATTTCCATGTCCCAGGTTTGGCAGTGAGAGCATAACCCCTAACTGGAGGATTTTAGTACAATTGTCCTCTACAACTGAGATTTAAAACTATGGTGGTATAAAACACTTTTCAAAGGACATCCATTTAAGTTTACCCCATCATGCTTCTGTCCAGAACCCCTTCAGTGACCAATGTCACAAAGTGATGGCACAAAGGAAGCAAAGTATGTGTTCAAGTTAGTAAAACTCACAAATTTGCTCTTCCTGGGTACAGTGAGCTCTCTCACAGCTAGGCTGTGCTTTGACAGGACTCACAAACACCAAAGGTAGCTGACTACAAGTTGCTTGTACTGATAAACTATCCTAGATGGTAAAAGGATAAATATTGCAGCACAGGTCCTTTGTACTCATCCAGCTCATTCTTTTTTAGCCAGCTAATTCCTATTTTAAACATATGCCTCAGTCAAACAAGAACAATTTTTAAAAATATGCCTCAGGAAACAAGAACAATTTTTATAACCAAGAGGAAGTCATCCCAATCCCTCACCCACACTGAGTGAAGAGAGAAGGAATTCAGGGCAGGGTATCTTCCCAGGTACACTGCCTGATCTGTTTTCCCACGACACTCACACTCATTTTACTTCATGGTTCTCATGATGCTGCTGGACATTCCTCACCCCTGGCTCTAACCTCTTTCTCACAGCAGCCCTTTCAGTTTTTCACTCATCTTCAGCTGCTTGACTCTGCTTTGCTGAGCTGAGTTGGTTAATTGGTTAATGAGTTTTCCTCCTAAAGCTGGAACACAAAATCTTTTCCTGAAAACAACCAATTGGTCAATGTAAACAATAGAGAGGACTCAAGTCTCTCTGAACTCTACATTCTGGGGGGAGAAGGGAGGGGAAAGATTCGGGTTTTTTCGCATTAACATAGGAAACATAATATCCTCCTGCAGTAACCACAGCAATGCTGCAAGCCTCCGCTGGTGGCTCATCATGCAAGGGCAAATAAACACAATTTACAGAGTTACAGCGTGGATATTATTGGGTAATCTGGGTAAATATGATAACAAAATATTTATATTGTGTGTTTATATAACCCTGCAGTATCCTTGGAAAAATCCTTTGCCTGTTTTTTTCACATGCTCCAGTGGTGGCACACTTCCCATGTGTGCTCCACCTGGAAATCCTTGCTGCCAGCATCCACCTGCATTCACCTCCATGTAACTCCCAATTGTGAGTTTCACAGTGCTTTAACAAACTAAAAATGGAAATTTTATTTTACAAGGCATTTTGAGGATAAACTGTTTAATTAAGAAATGATACTTAAATTATTTTCACTTTCAAATTAATAACTAACTACTTGTGGTTTGTAATGTGGACTTTTTTATTTAATTGTAAAATATTGCTTAAACTTACGAAGAAGGTGAAGAAGAAGGACTAGTTTGTCTTAAAACTTCTANAAATAATTGAAATAAAATTTAAAATAATTTAAATTAAATTTAAAATAATTTGACTGGGGCTCCCAAGGCCCCTCGACACCGGGTGGTGCCGGTGCCAAGGTGCGGGGAGCGGCAGGAGATGGCAGCAGAGGGCCCGGCACAGCCCCGGGCACCGCCGCGCGGGGTTCGCTGCCTTCGGAATCCAAACCTGAGCGGGAAACAATCCTAAACACTAAATCCTAAACACTCCGGAAACGCTCTCACCCAGGTAGCTGGCTCCTAAAACCACCGGCAGCATCCCAAGGCTCNAAGGTGAAGAAGAAGGACTAGTTTGTCTTAAAACTTCTATTTTGTTTTATGTTATTGTATTTTAAAATTTTAATTTTAAGTTTCCTTCTATGTGATATTATAAACTTCTATTTAAATTATACAGTCATAATTCTAGTTTTATTATTTAATTTTGGAAGAGTTTTTTATGATTTTAGGTTAAATGTAGTGTTTTCCTGGAGATTACTGAGCCCAGGGCGTCANCTCCCCATCAGGAAAGAGAGGAACTGTAGGAGTGGCAGGAGTGGCTCCTTCAGCAAGGGAAAAGTGCTGGCACCATTAAGCTGAACTTCTCCCAGACACAACATTTTCTGTCCTACTTAATTCTGGAAATTTCAGAGCGACTTTGCTTGCTTAAAACTGTTCGATTGCTGTTGGAAAGAATAATAGAATAGTTTAGGTTGATGAAGACNATGTAACTCCCAATTGTGAGTTTCACAGTGCTTTAACAAACTAAAAATGGAAATTTTATTTTACAAGGCATTTTGAGGATAAACTGTTTAATTAAGAAATGATACTTAAATTATTTTCACTTTCAAATTAATAACTAACTACTTGTGGTTTGTAATGTGGACTTTTTTATTTAATTGTAAAATATTGCTTAAACTTACGAAGAAGGTGAAGAAGAAGGACTAGTTTGTCTTAAAACTTCTATTTTGTTTTATGTTATTGTATTTTAAAATTTTAATTTTAAGTTTCCTTCTATGTGATATTATAAACTTCTATTTAAATTATACAGTCATAATTCTAGTTTTATTATTTAATTTTGGAAGAGTTTTTTATGATTTTAGGTTAAATGTAGTGTTTTCCTGGAGATTACTGAGCCCAGGGCGTCAGGAAGCAGGTCCCACTCCAGGCTGTGGAAATAGAACAGCTTCTCCCCTGTCTGCCCCTACATCATCTCCTTGTGCTCTTACATATAGCTACTGGTATGGCTGGAAATTACTTTTCCATCAGGGTAACTTAGAAGCGTACTGGAAAAATAATTTAAATTATTAAATATAATAAAT
>VWZV01009120.1:178700-206241 GCA_013397155.1 Irena cyanogastra | reverse complement strand
CTCCCCATCAGGAAAGAGAGGAACTGTAGGAGTGGCAGGAGTGGCTCCTTCAGCAAGGGAAAAGTGCTGGCACCATTAAGCTGAACTTCTCCCAGACACAACATTTTCTGTCCTACTTAATTCTGGAAATTTCAGAGCGACTTTGCTTGCTTAAAACTGTTCGATTGCTGTTGGAAAGAATAATAGAATAGTTTAGGTTGATGAAGACCTCTAAGATTACCAAGTCTAAGTTACCCCAGCACCTGCCAGAGCTGGAATTGGGCATGCAGAGGGAATTGGACAGAAGGAAGCTCCCCGACCTGGGCAGGAGCCACCCTGCAGGGTTGTGACCTCAGTGTCACTGCCAGCTCTGCAGGGACAGCTCAGGGCACTGGGGCAGCTTCCACATTCCCTGCTTTGGCTCCTGGATGGTATTTCTGCTTTGGAAGCAGGTCATTGTCCTGCTCTGCTGAGGCAGTTGGGTGACTCCTTCCCCACTGGGATTGCCCAGCAGCTGATAAGGCCTGAACCAGCAAATCCTGGGCTTTGGGGAGCCCCTCTCTCTGGGATACTCCCGCTGCCAGAGGAAACACACGGGAGGTTGTAGGTGCAGCTCTCACTCACATCTCCACTCACAAAGGGCTTGTGTCCATGTGGTTGTAGCTGGAAGTCTAGGGAAGGTCACTTGTCCAATATTGCGCCTGCTTTGGGGTTGACTCCATGCTTGGAGAACTTGGAAAAATGAATCTTTTTATTCCCAAAGCACTGCAATGAAGACACAAGTATGGAAGAATTACAAGGCATCTGCTGCGTGAGCTGTCTCCAAATTCCTGAATAATAATGCTTGTGGGAAATTTGCTTTTCTTACATCATCTCTGGGAGCAGCTGATAGAACAGAAAGATATCCCAAAGGATGTAGATGTCATTGGGAACGTTGCTGCAGCTGGGTGAGTGCTTTCACTTCCTTGCACAGTTTTGTAGGCCTGTGCTGTGCATGAATAGCACGAGATTCCTGTCACTGGTGTGAGCTCTGAGAGCTCTGAGAGCTGGACTTGCAGCTGTGCTGATCAATGGGATTTAATGTAACAGGTAAAGAAATGAGCTTTTCTGTCCTGCTCTGGAATGCCAGCCCTGCTCTGTGCTTCTACACAAAAACCTCTCACAAAAGGTTCCCAAGATTGTTTGCTGCTATGGCTGGCTTCTAATGAGGGAGATTTTTCAGGAGTAATTTGACAAATTGTCAGGCAAGGGCTTGCTGCATTTATCAGTCAGTTAAACTGGCCATTCTCCATGGATTCAATACAGGGCAAAGAGTTGGGATCAACTTAGCAAGAGACCAAATCTATTTCAGAGTGGCTGGAAAGCTCTGCATGCTAAAGAACAGCAGCTGGAGCCTTGAGAACATTTAGCTTTATCAAAGGTCAGATGAGATGAACATTAGTCTGAATAGAACTGAAAGTCCCACTCTGATTTCCTCCAGACTTGCCAGAGCTTTGATATTGAAGGCTGTTTCTTCTCTGGAACAAACAAAACATTTCTAGCTCACTCCTGACTTGCATAACGTAAGGTGGACATCACTATTTATCCCTGCATGGTGCAGGTAAAATATTTTCTCTACAGAGCTGAACTTCTACAGGACAATGGAGAACGAAGAAGAAAATTGGGATTTTGTTTCCAGGCCACTTAAGTGATTTTCCATTTTGGTTCAGTTTTATGACCTACCCACCCTCCTACCTACCCACACGTGCACAGACACCATATCTCTCTTTTTATCCAGCTGTCACCATCCAGTGTTGCAAGACACTGACCTTTGATTGCAGCTGAGCTCTGCTCTTCCAGGTTTGCTGTCTTTATTGATATAGTGTCACGGCCAACATAAATTGTCTCTTCTTTTGAGAAGATCCAGTATCAGAGGGTTAATTCTGTCAAGCACCATTCCTGTGAATTGTGCAGCTTGTGTGTGACAGGCTCCAGAGGTTTCTGTAAGATGCAGATGAGGTGAATATTCCAGTTAAGATAGTGCCTCATAAATTCTTTTTTAACAAGTCTCCCCTTGGGAACTGCAACCCTGTTTAGGCTTGTACAGTCTTGTCATCAAGTATGAAATTCTGGAATCTAGTAAAAAATTAGCCTAAAACTAATACCTCAAAGTCATATGTGCAAAGTGATATAAAGTGAAGAGATGCAAACCTTGTAGAAATCAACTTACTATAATGCCAGGATAATTATCAATCCTTTCTGCAAGTCTTTAAGCAAGCACAGATGGTTTTGTCCTTTTTTTTTTTTTTAATTACTATATTCAGTAACATTTTAATATCCTTGACTTGTCATTAAGTATCACATAAGCCACTGTTTGATTTATGAGGTTTAAAAAAGTCTTTATTAAGGGTATTGTAGGGGTTTCCCAATAAAGGTAGCAGCATGGTGTCTGGAATAAAAAACCAAACCTCATTCACGCTCCCAGGTGAGAGTTACCAATACCTTTAACCATCAGATTGGGCAAAAGTGATGAATTCCTTTATTGAACAGGTGAACTGGGGGTCAAACCAATTAACAGAGAAGCTTTTATTGAAAGGAAGGTTTCAAGGTTCTTGGGAAAGAGAAGATAAAGCTTTTTCTGCCAGTTACGGCAGCCTGTTTGAGAGCAGTGCCATCATGAGGAACGTGCTGTACTCAGGCTGGGAAGGGTTAGGGTCAGGCTTAGCGTTAGGGTTAGGATTAGCTAACTAGGTTATCTTCCAGTTCTGCTCCTGTTAACACAAAAAAGGATTTATTTCTTCATGTGGCTCTGTCACCACAGTCCTAAAAGTGACAGAGTGTCACATCATTGGGATCCTGGTGACTGAAAAAACAAGGCACAGCAATGGTTGGAAACTCAGACAGAAACACAAAATTCTTTTTATAAAAATCCCAAGAACATCGTCTTGTAGGGAAGCATCCACAGAGGGGTGTTTGTACACAATCCAATGAATGCTTCCTACCCAGGGAAGCATCACTGAGGAAGGCACAAGGAGCAGAGCAGCAAAATCTTCTGGAGAAGCAGTTCACAATTTCCCACAGCATCTTGTAATGAGCTTTAGTTCACCTGATCTAGCTTGTTGCTTCTTAATGGATGGGCTTTGTTTGCTCTGATTACTTCCACAAATTGTCAAGATGTTAAATATAATTTTTTAACCTGGTTTCCTTCCCAAGTTTCCTTGCCCAAAGGATTGTCCAAGAGGACTTTGCTTGCTGTCTTTCCTCCTGAAAACTTCTTATTGATTTATTCTGAAAAGCATTGATAGGAAAGCTAAAAATACCTGCAAGATAGTTTGCAAGAGAGTTTTAATTGTAATAAGGGCAACAACAGATTTAGATTTGAAAACTATCTAGCACATTCAGGAGCCATGAAGCCAAAACTTGGACAACCTACCTAAAACCCACGGTCACCAGCCTAGAACACAAGTTCCAGTTTGCATCTTCTAATCCTCTTGAAAAGAGGGATTTACTAGCCTAATAAGCTGTATTCCAGCTCAGTGACTTCCGAGTGACTTCCAAAGTGGTTACATAGAAAAGCTGGACTATATTTAAGTGCCCTTAGCACCAGATCACAAAATTCACTTTACTTCTTGAGTTTCTTCAGAGAGCTCAAACTATTCTCAAGCTTTAGTTTCTAGAAGCTCTTTCCAGGCTTGCTTAGAACTATTATTATTTTCCTTGGATAAAATAACTTGAGATTCACAGGATAATGTGCAACCATTAAGACAAAACCACAGTACCTACTGTATGTGGTTTAATTTCAATTTTTTGCTAAACCAGTGTGTCCCATCTATTTTGTGTGGGCATTCAGAGCTCCTCATGCACAGCCTGCAGACTGTACAAGTAATATAATTACTGTCTATAATAAATGCCTTCTTCCTATTGAGTGACCCAGAACAAAGGATTTGTGCTCAGCCAGAACCCAACAAGAAATTACACTGATTTCACTATTTAGTAAATAACTATTTCCAAATTATTTCAATTGCACCTGGATCTTTTTAGTCTTTTACCATCACAGAGGAAAACCACGTTATTCAAAATCCCACCTGAGCTGTCCATACAGCCCATGTCACTCATCTGTGCCTGACAAAATCAGGAGTGTGGCCCAAAAATGAAGGAATCCTTACACAGCTCTTCCTATGTCTACACTACACACTTCCAAGTCTTTCCTTTTCATCAAGGCTTTATATTATTATAGAGATAGAAAATTAATCAAATTAACAGTAACTTCTCAGTTCTGGAAGGATTCTTGAATTATTTGGGAGATATTCCTTGATGCCAAGAGCTAGGGCATAATCACATTACATTTTATTTTATGTACATTTCCAGCATTTGTAGTTTGGAAAAGAGGTTGAACTTTGCATGCAGAATAATTTAAAAGTCAGCCAAATAAATCACTTATTTGAAATCCTGGACTTCTAAAGCCATCTCAAGATTTTTCCAAGAACTTTCCAAGAAATACAACAAGGCTTTAGGTGAAAGGTGGCCTTTGGAAAAACTATAGGGCTTTGCCAAAATGATTCCAAAATCAATGCATGATACCCAAAAATTACACTTGTTTCATCTATTTCTGCTGCAAAAAGGCCTCTTTCAAATTTTTCCAGTGGCTGTGCTGCCCACCTTGAAACTCAGCTCTTACCACAAACATTGCATTGTAAACCTATCACTCACTTGACCATCTATTCTAATTTTTGTTACATCAGCAGTCTGTGATGCTAATTAAAAGTAAGTTTACATATCTCACAGTACTTGCATTTATTTTTTGATATGACAGTAATTCACCTTTCTGTATGGATTAAGTCTTGTCTGCCTGTGTTTTGTTTTTAAAATTCTTTTCTTCAGCTATTTGGTGAAACATCCTTAAAGCAAGGTCTTGAAATACTATCATGAGATTCCATACTACAGGCTGTAAAGATTATTTTCATTATTTGAATAATCAACACCCTTATTTATTTGTCAATTGAAATACTATGAGCAATTCGCTCATATAATTCTGACAAGAATAATGTTTTTAAAAATGGTGAAATGAGGAAAAGCTGTTTAATTTAATCTAGGTTCATCACAAAATACTCAGCTTTTACTGATTCTGACAGAAAATACAGCATCCTAAAAGCTGGCCCTGCTAAAAACTGAGGAATGAGAGGAGTTTGGTTCTTCTAATGCTGTGTGCAGTTCTCCAGAGGCCTCACTCAGGGCGTGGTGAGGGAATGTGATGCTGCCCTGGCAGCAGGGACCTGAGGTCTCTTCCCTGGCGTGAGATGGTTTTACAAGTTTAAGCAGCCAGATGCTTCTCTCAAGCTCATGTGAGGGGAAATGACACAGAAAGTAAAAAAACCAAAAAAACCCAGGAAATGCTTTCCCAGAATGTGTCAGTATATGTCAGTGTTGGAAGGTGAATTTTATCTCTGCTTGCTATCTTGTCCAAAGCTGACATTCTCTCCTTTGATGAGGAAATGATATTTGCACTCTTTCATCCAGTTATTTCATCCAAACACTAAAGCACCAAAGCTGGAGCCACGACTCTTAGGCATGATGAGCAGGAGAGCAGCACAGAGAAAAATCCTGTTGATGTGCTATAGGTGTATAGAGTTTTGATATTAAAAACCAGAAACCAACACTCTACATGTGCTCAAAATTTAATCTGGATGCATTTTCAGTTGTCCCGTTAGATGCTCCACCTCAGATTTTGCATCCAGAGCAAAGATATCCTTGGAAAGAGAATAGAATATCAGAGTAAAAATGTCTGTAAACTAGTGCTGTTACAAATAATTTAGGTTATTAAAAGTTAGCCTCTATATGCAATTCATTACCAGCAGCACTTCTTAAAAAGAAAACAGAATATTTTAAATTTAATTATAAACTCAGACCAGCTTAAGGCTACAAACACCAATGCTCCAGTGAACAAACAGCTCGTGCATTGAACAGGATTGTTGGGTTTCACCCTTTTACACTTGAACTGAGTAGGAATTAGGATGAATGCTAGACCATTTCTACATGGGAAGGGCCAGGATGAGTACCAGAAACAGTGCAGATATAGAGACAGAAAAATGTGTGTGTATCAGCACCACCAGCACCCAGCAGGAGAAATGACCAGAGCATCTGAAGTGACTCGTGAGATTCCAGAGCAGATACTCACAGTGAAGCTATAGAGAGAATCCAAGATGTACCTGCTTTGATCTCCTTCAGAAAGGTTTCCTTATGAGGTATTAAAAGGTTAATGATACTTTACAGCTGAGACTGGGTTCTCTGTGCAGTGGGACTTGTCATTGACTCACTCTTTGACAGCTTAAGTTGCAGTAAAGCAAAGTGTGAAACAATACATTACATCCATGCAATTTTTTTTTCCTGGGTTTCTATCTCAATTAAAATTACTGAATATTGTTATAGATTTGTGGGGGGAAAAAAGGGCAAATTGCAAGCAAGTACCACTCAACTTTTCTAATTAAATACTTAATCTGCTAATTCTAAAAGGCTGTATAAAACTAATGATTCTCCTCACAACAATTACACCTCAATCTGTTTTGGAAAAGGAGAGACAAGTATCCAAAGGTGTGGATTACTTTTCAGGCACTGTAACTCCTACTGACCACAGAGATCTGAACAAATTATGTGCTACTTCTGCTGGCTGCCTTCAAATTCACGTTTAAAAATCAGTTTCACACGATTTTTATAAATTTATTGTAAGTTCGCAATACTTGTAGTAATATCCTAGCTCTGTAGCATCCTTTTTGTTCCTTATACTTAGAATCTACAGAACATTTTTGCTATCAAAATATGAAAAGGAAATGACAAAAAGGACTGCTTTCATAATTCTGTTTTGGCTGATTCTGTATTCCTGTTATTACTTGCTATGCTGATTTTTTTAACACCTCCATCCCTCATTATAAGTGATAAAACACTAGAATCTAAATCTTTCCTGACTTTCTTTTGTCATTTAGTTCCATTTTAGTTATGCTTAAACACTTTTAACTCCCAATCAGAAACTCATTTTTTTAACAGAAAGTCATACTAATGTCAATGAGCTTTATATCAAACATATCATGTCAAGAAAGCAATTAGAGAACAAATGGCTTTGCTCTATTTTTTAAGTTAAATGTCAAGTAATTTTTAGCTGATTTAAAAACTCTGGTGTTGCACTAGTGCCAGGGGTTCCTGTTTGTTTCAGGCAGCTGGAAACCCATGCTTTTAAAGGAAAACACCCCCTTGAGTTCCCAGCACCAAATCCACACACTTCATGTTGGAATGGGCTTTGATAAGTTCTGTTATAAATTATTTGACAAGTTCTGTTATAAATGATTTTATCTGCTGATGTAATTCAGATGTTAAAGAGGTTGCAACCTATACTTATCACACACTACTAAATACTATAAAACAACAAATAAAAACAAAAACAAAAAAAACCCAAAAAATAAGGTTGTTTGTTGGCAAAGCCTGGGAAGAATCGCCCTAAAGTCCAAAAGTAGTATTGGAGAGTTTCATGCCTCTGCCTCTTGCAGAACACTGGAAAGTGGACATTGGTAATAGGAAATAGGTTGGCCAACATCCACTCATTCCTTCTATTATCCATGTGCTTGATGTACAATTTAAATGCAACTTCCTCCCCTTTTTGAAAGGCTCGGTTGAACAATGTGTTCACACGCAAAACTTTTAGAATACTTTTTTTTTCTGACTTAAAAACAAATAACAAAAGCAACTTAACTCTCATTACAATAAACTAAACCATAACCTATACTTATCACACACTACTAAATACTATAAAACAACAAATAAAAACACAAAAAAACCAAAAAGTAAATCAACAACTACCCTAATCACTCAAACTACAACCAACACCCCAGCTACTCAAATTATAACTAAACCAAACAATAAACCTAAACCCACAACTAAACCAAACAGTAACCCTAAACTAACAATTACCACAAAAAAACCCCACACAAACAAAACCAATCAACCAATAACCAACAATAATAATAATAAAAAAACCCTCAACACCAATTACTAACACAAAAATCAAAATTAAAACAACAAACACAAAATCAAAACCCACTATTAAATCCTATTCCCCAAAAAAACTTCATAACATAAAAAATACACTCACATAACATAAAAAACACATGCACCTAATGAATCTTTAATTAATTAATTAATCCATCTTTAAAATGCTACAAACAAAACTACAATTCTAAACAATACTGAAACAAACATTTAAAATCCCTTTCACATAATCCAAATACCAACCAAAAATAATAAAAAAATAACCCTCACAATCTCTAAACACAAATCCTATGCACATATTCCAAAACACTCCTCAGAGCTATTTCCTAACCACATCTGACACAGATGTGTGCCAACCAGCAGGAAAATATCAGGAAACAAGCTTCCAACACTAATACAGAAGATCAGGATTCAACTGACACCCACCCAGAACAGGCACAAACTTCAGACATACGTGGTGTCCTGTGACTGCCATCCCTGCCTCACTCTGCCACTGATGCCTCAGGTTGCAGCTTTTATGTTTTCAGATTCTGTGCTGCTTTAATGTGTAATTCTGAGCTCCATATCAGGGGATGGTGAGCTCTCTGCACAGAGCAGGGGGACAAAACAATTCCTGCTCTAGCTGGGGACCAAGGACAATGACCCAAATCTCAGCCCAAGAGCACAAACAACGTGGGCTGAAGAGAGAAAAACAAGCAGGATGGGAGTGCACAAGCTAAAGCTGGAATTGGACAATGAACTCCAATGTGCAAATGGAGCAGAACTGATCACAGTGACAGAGCCTGTGCCTGGGCTGCATTTTGGGACCATTTTGGTTCATCTTGGGTGCAGCTCTGGCTGGGCTCTTGTGCTGGCCAAGGTGGACCCATTGAGGAAATCCTTTTAATAAATCCCTACTTTATTCTTTAACTCTGTTCTATGGCAGCCTTCTCAAGGCATCACCAGGGTTCTAAAAGTGTCCCTGGAAAGAAATCCTACTTCAAGCTAGTACAGAGGACTGAGCAGTGAGAGCAGAAACAGCTAAGTCATCTTGTAGATGAGCTGGAAATAATTTCCACTTCATTTAGGTCTCTTTTCTTTGTCCAGCATCTTAAGGAACCAGGTTGTTTCCTTTTAAAAAAAACCTGGTGCTTTCTTTTTTTCTCCCCCCATTGCTCTCAATCTGGTCAGTGCCTCAGACTGATTTTGACACAGAATTTGTTACAGACATTAGCTGATGGCCATGGATATTGTGCTGTATATCACAACACAGGTGGTTTGAGTGCTTCACTGACTGGTAGAAGCTCTAATGACTCAACCATAACTTTTTTTGCCTCTTGGGATTTTAAAGCTTAAACACTTGCTTCCAAAATTGCTTGCAGCTAGAATTCCTGGTGACAGTTTCAGCCCTGGGGGCAGTTCAGTGAACCAGGAAACCTCTGGTTGAAGGAATGGATATGTGACAAGCAAATCACTTCCTTGCTCTGCAAATACAGTTTCATGCCAGTCACTTTAATACAATGGTATGTAGGTGGCATTTGGCTTGCAAGGGTCTCATCACTAAGGAAATAATTCTCTGTGTAGGTGCACAGCCTCCTATAAATACTGGAAACTACACAAAGTTTTTGTGTTTTCACTGCCTTCTGTTGGGTATACTGTTGGGTATGCAAAAACAATTCTTTCCAGTTCAAATACATTATTCAGCCTGAGTCTCCTTCACCTTTTCACAGCCCTTGCAGCCTTTTGCAGCAATGAGACATTAAACTTCTTCAGCAGTTTAGAGTGCCCTCAGAGTCAGGTCTGTGGATCTTTCCAAAGGGTTTTGTTGCATAAGAGCCAAAGTGAACCATTGGGAGCCCAAACAATCCTTTTATTCTGTCTGCAAAGTGTCTGACACAATGGGCTTGTCCACGGTGGTGATTCTAGACATTGCAGTAAAATGAATGTTAGAGTCAATGCAATTTCAGGAACAGTAGAGATCTATTAGTACAAAAGCAGCTGCAAAATCAGATTCTAATTCTGCCAAAAGTGCAGTGAAGACATCACAAACTGGGATTAAGAGTCTTCTGCAAACTGAGCTATTGCTCTGGATTTTGGAGCAGTTCTGTGACTGATGGAGCCTTAGGACAAGTTATCTGCCTTACAAAAGACACTAGTAGCCTCCACAAAATATTGAGAGGGAAAAACTCATTCAAGAGTCTAAATTCGTCTTCTGAAGGTTGACTTCATTGCTTAGCAACATCAACCAAATCCCTCTTGCCAGATTTCTCAGTTATGTATTTCAACAACAGCATCAAAGCAATCTCAAAGGAGAGCGTTCATCTTGGGATTGTAGCAGCCATGAGATCAGAGCTTTTACAGCTTGCCAGCACATACTTTGCCTTGTTGAGCCTTGCTATTTCAATTAGAAGATGCCATTTCAAACATTGAGAAACAGGTAACAGTGGTGTAATTATGGCTGAGTACTCATATTGTTAGAACATGATAGACCAGGCTTCACAATTATTAAAGTAATTAAAAAAGGCCTTTGGTCAGCTGGCAGCTGCAGAGCTGCTGGGGGGGTGGGCGAAGACAGAGGTCTTGAGACAAGAGATACTGCTGCATGTTTCAGACTCCAGCCTGGTTTTGAGGCCAAAGACTCATTTACAGCAGGAACTGGATTCCAAATAGTTGCAGGTGCTGTTGGATACCCCTTTCTCACTCTTTCTCTGTGCAACCGAAGTGACACGTTAAATATTGGACCTGGCATGGATCCTCTAACCCCAATGAGGGCACTGGCACAAAGAGAAAGAAATGCTATCACCCACCTTTCCCTGATTCACTGGAGAACATATGGCCTTATTCCTGAGCCCTTTTTTTCATTTTCCTTTGTATCAGAACAAAGTCAGAGCCTTTGGAAAGAATGCCAAACAAAGACCAAGGGGAATTTCTCCTTCGATCACGTGTACTCTGTCCTTGCATACAGCTGTATTACACTAGATTTGTGCCCATGGAAAATGCTTCTCAAAGCATGATCTATCTCCCAGGATGGAAGCAGCTGTCAGAAACCTACCCTGCAGCTGCAGTGGAGCCCTTTGGGCACTCTTTGGTGGAGGTTGTGATGCTGCTGGGGTGGTGAAGGGCATGAGACCACCAGAATCCCCCTGAGGTAGCCTGGTGTGATGGAGCAAAGCATGATTTAATGTATGTTAGAGCTCAGATGAGTCACACAATCATCAAATTAGCACTTCATTCACTTTATTTTACTGGACCTAAGTCATACCAAACGTTAACGTTCCACAGGACTGCAGCTACTGTGGCTTAAGAGTAAATTACAGAACATTACAGTAGTTTAATGAAATTCTCTGTTGGCTAGGAAAATATAACCTGGTTTTGCCAGTTATAAGATTTGCAGGCTAAACAGAGTTTCATTAGTTCAGTGTACAAAGTCAGCATGGTTGTCGAGATAATTTAAGGATTCAGTGTGTAGAGAACTAAAAAAAAATTGTTTCTAGGGCAGTCAGGTGGCACACTTATGCTTTTCTTTCCCTTTCTACATGAAACCATTGGATCCTTTACAGCAAACCTTAAAATGGATTCAAACTTAAAAATTGATCAAGAACTAAAAATACAGTGGATAGCAGGATCAAATGAAAAATTCTAAAAAATTCATTAAAATTAGGAATGATAATAATCATTAGGAAACCTAAGATACATTAACAAATTGGCATTTGGTACTCCTGTTTTTTTACTAAGATATGCATCTGGAAAGGCTGAATTAATAGATTATAGCCTGTTATAACAGGTTATAGCAACAGTTGTAAAATCCTCTATAGCTAAAACAACTGGTTGCAGTAGCATGTCTCAGTTCTGCTATGAAATTCATGGCCTTGTAGTGAAGCCAGACTTAAAGAAGGCATCCTTCTTGTCCCTGTCACACCAAATCACTTTGAGCTGCTGCTGTGGGCCTTACTTGGCTGGAAATATTATATATACACACACATTATACATATATATATATATGTATATAATATATATATGTATATATATGTATATATAATGCTTTACATATAAACATATATATATACACATTTTTATATATATATATAGTGTGAAATATAATTATCTATCTATCTATCTATCTATGTCTATCTATCTATATAATGTAATATACTGCAAGTTTTACCCCAAAATTTTAATTTGTATTTAGACACCTCACCTTATTTGAGTCACAAGTTTTGTTGTCAAGGGACAAAGGTGTAACTTTGCAGACACTCCACTATGTGGTTTATAGTCCTTGAGTAGTGAGAAAGTAGCAAATCCATTTTCTGAAATATTTTGTTAATACGCAGGTATTTTTGTTTTTCGTGCCTGGGTAATCTTGTTGAGCAGAATGACAAGTTTCTAGAAAACATGGCCCACTGACATGTGGCAAACCACTGTGCACACTTTACACACTCTTCACAAAATTGGGATTACTGGTTACTGCCCTAATATTGCTGAAGAAGTGATTGTCACTGCCCAAGGGCCAGGAGCTGTGTCCTCCCCATTTACCCTGCATAGATCCTTTTGCCAAGTGGGATTTCTCCAAGGATTAATTTTCTCCTTGCAATTATATAGTAGAAATCACTTAGACTTCACAATAAAAGCTGATTATCATGCTTCTGAAGCAAACACCAGAAGTAAAGAGCGGAAATTCTCAGCTGATTGGGACACTTTGGAGCTGTGTTGTCATCAGCTGAACTCCTGGTCTTGAATCAAGAGGGAGACAGATATGGAAAAACAGAAAGTGACTTTACACAGGTGTCTTCTGCTTTTCCAATATTTCCAAATCAGAAAATATTTCCTTAGTGTACATAAACACCACGAATATTGATTATTTAAATATTTTAAACCTGCAAGCTGCAGCAGTGGGACAGGGGGCTGCAGTGCCAGTCCTTGTGCCTATAAACCCCTGTGACTCTTCCCTTCCCTTCCTGGCTGAGTCAGTGGCACACTCCACCAGGGAAGCTTTGTCCTCTCCTTCCCAGAAAGATTCTCAGCTACAAATTTTTTGAAGTTGTCAAAAATGTTGACTTAGCAAAGATTTTATCAGCTTTGCCTTAATTGCTAGAAGGGAATAACCAGTGATAAAAATCATGTGCCTTATTAATATATAAATAAATTATGATAGCAGTCTTTCTGTCTCCAGGAGGTTGGCTGAAAAATGGCTTGTCATGGTTGGGTGGCATTTACTTTTCTATCTGTCAATATTTGGAGGATTTTATTACTTTGCAGTGCCAAGTTTAAAATGGCTAATGGAAATACTAAAATGGAATTAATCTAACTAAATAAAACTGGCTCTCCATGTGTTATTCCCTTGACAGTAACTTAATGTGCTTTCTGAAACAAAGCTGTGGTGGAAAAATGGGTTATATTTAAATTTATATGTTGTTCATTTACTCACTCTTAGGAACTTTCTTTTCCAGCAGAGGTGAGCCATGGTGCTTTATGATAATTGCACCTCAAATATTTGTACAGGACAGAAGGTTAGAAGTGGCCAGAGGGTTTCCAGATCCACTGGCTTACCAAATGTTCTACTTCTGAAAATCACCACCAGCACAGTGGCAGCTAATTAACCATGCCATTAACTATGCCATAGGTCAGTGCTCAAGTCTGGCCAGTCTAGCAGGGCTGGCCTAACATGGAAATTACACACAGCTCTAGCTGGAGCTGCAGTGTTTAACAAAGATCCAGGTGTGGACAGAGGAGCTGTGCCAAAAAAGAGCCCTCTTGGCAGGTGAGCTATGCTGCCTGCAGAGGCAGCACTGCTCTTCATCTGGGGGCTGGATGCTTCTTCTGAGGGCACTCCATCCCACCTGGAATGGCTGCTGTTCAGAGACATCAATAACAAGAATATTTCTAGTCTATCCATGAAGGAATTGTAGAATAAGGTAATTAATCTCCCTTTATTCTCATTGCACCATTTTCTCATTGCACCACTTTTAAACTTTATACATCGACCCCTATCTTTTTCTGAAGAGTTTAATGAGTTACTTTAAATAAAGAAATGCACACTTCCACTTTGGAAAGCAGGAAACAGGAGACCCAGGAAATGAAACAAAACCGTGAAAACAGCACAAGCATGAACTGAAGAACCAGCAAGAAGCCAAGAAACACAAGAGATGATCTCACTGCCAAAGCAGCCAAGGTTTGGCAGCTGTGGGAGGTAGGCAGAGATGCCTCAGGTGTCTACAGGAGAGCTCCTGTTCCAAGCACACACAGGGGTGCAGCTCCACGGGATTACAGAGCTGTCACCAGCAAAGCTCTCTTTATATGGTGGTTTCACTTGTTGGGAAACACTTTTCATGGCAAACAATTTTTATTTATGTCATATTTGGAATAGCATAGATAGATTAGTATAAAATATACTATATAGATAGAAAAATATACTGTAATAATAGTAGAAATATACTATATAGATATAAAATTATACTATAATATCTATATACTATATAGATAGATTTGTATAAAATCAGATAAAATCTGAGCACGGATTTTTCAGTAGTGTCCAAGGCAGAAACAAGACACACTAATAATGCACACAAAACAACTTTTCCACTTTAGGCACTGCAAACACAGCTGGTGTTTCATAGCTACACTGAGAGGAAAGGGAATGGGAAGAAACCATGGCACAAATGTTGTTCTGAGTTCACCCACCACCTTCCTCTTGCATTGTATTGGCCACACATTAATTGCAATTCCTTGACATTTACTTCCAACCTCAGATTCCACGTTGGACAAGTGGCAGCTTTGTCATTAAGCTGAGCTCAGACTCAGTCCTAGTCCAAACACACCACAAGTATGGGACTTTTTGGCACCTTGGAAAGATTCATGACAATTTCTCCTTCCCTTCTAACAGCCTGTACGAAGTCTCAGCCACTTCCTCATTTTCACCTTTTAAGATATCACTGAAGACAGTGACTAAGATGTCACTATCTGTGCAGACCTTGCCCATCACTGTAGGGAGCCTCTGGCAGCTATGCAGGTACATCATTAGTCCACAAGACATAGATTTCTGATTTACTCCAGAGCATCGCCCACGACATCCAAGTCACCCAAAAGGAATGCAGCAGAGACTGAAAGGGAGAGCTCCTGTGAGCCATGCTCTACTTCTGGCTTCTTATCAGTTTCTTTATCCAAATGCCTCAACTCGTCCAAGGTCCTTTATCACTCACTGGTAAAACTGCCATTAAGACAAATTGTCAGTTTTTCTCTTATTTTCTCTCTACAGAGCCATGAGGTCCTCTGCCATCATCATCTTCCATGGAACCTTTTCCATTCATCCCTTAAAATTTCCTCTGGCAGATGTGGTGGTGAAACAGCAGCCAAAGACCTACAAAAAACCAGATCCTGACTGCAGCCATGAGAAAGCTGACAGCTCTTTGTGAGAACAGAACTCTGCAGTAGTGAAAACCAGCTCGTTTTCCCTGAGGAAGAGCTCTAGGGCTGTGGAAAACAACCTGCTTTCCCTGAGAAAGAGCTGTGATAAACACTAGCCACCTGAACAAACTGTTTTTACATTATATTTACATATAATTTTACATCGTTACATAGAAAAATGAAAAATAAAAACTATCTCTCACAAACAACTTTCCTTGCATGTACACACCAGGGGTTTGAGTGACCAATGAATATAGGGTGACAACTTGGCACTGACCAGTTGGGGATAGACAGGGGATGTTCTTAAAAAACCCTGTAAAAAGGGACACAAGAAATAAAACTGATTCAATCCTTTCTTTTTGCACCATAAAATGTGTCCTGCATCCTTCCTTATCAAGTGCCACAGCAACAGATAGACACTGTGGAGGGATTCAAGCAGTGTGTCTCATTCCAAAAGAGATGGAACAAGAAGGCTGGAGGAGACAACACAACATTTTGTCTCTTGGGAGAGCCGTGGTGCCCCCCCATCCCCTCACATCAGAGTCAGGCAGCTCAGTCACTGCTCCAGAGCATGAAACAATCCTGAACTGTGGGGATTTCAAACTGTAGCAAACACCAGTGGTGACTTTGAGCACAAGACATCAATTTAACTGTGGTAAAGAGATCACAGGTGCAAGAAGTCAAGATTCTTCACCCATAAGCAGAAGTCTTGAAACTTGTAATGCCAATTCACAGTTAGTGAGGGTAATAAGGTAACACAATCCTTAACCCAACTCTGCTTTATCATTAGTTGCAAAAATATGCAATTCATGGACTAAATTATAGCAATAAATGTTCTTTTGACCAATTCTCATTGGCAGCAGCATAGCATGGGCTGGGTAATCTGCCAGGAGTGGATTTGGTAATGCTACATCAGCCTTCATCTTCATCCCAGCTTCTTTTAGACCTGGAATGGATATGCAAAAGATCCCATCTGCACTGTCCCATGTAAAACTCAACATTCAAGGCCACAAAACACAACTGCTCAGAAGTTACACAAATTCACTCGACCTCTGAATTAAATGCAAGAGTTAATGTTGGGTTTTGTCCTCTTCCTTGAGAATTTCCTTCTGTCACTCAGCTTTCAGGGATATTTGGTTGTTAGTCTACATGCAGAAACACTTTCGCTATTAGTGAAGGTTACTTCTAGATAATTCTAGATAATTCTAGATGTATCTCTAGATAATTCAGATGTAGCTTTAAGGATAAAGTCATGAATCCTAGCTCTTACAGCTAGGACATTGGACAGACACATTGCCAAAAATGTCACGGCATATCATGTTGTACAAATCACAATTAAATGGTACAAGGGTATTGTCATGGCAAGAAATATCAAGATCTCTAACAAGCTAACAGTGAGCCATGACTCTTCCAGTTTACAGTTACAAAATAAAGAAGTTACAGGAGTCTTGAGCCTACAGAAAAATTTATATACAGGGTGTGGCCTTGTGTTCCAAAGTGGTTTTTCCACAAACTGATGAAAAACATGTTGACAGCAACTATTTGTAATCCATCAGTAAATCAATTTTTCTCTATAGACTCCTAGGGTTGTAATGAACTTGTTTGTTCTGAGTGCTCTGATCTTACAGATTGAAACATGAATCTTGTTGTTGTTGTGGTATGGTTTACATATAGGGAAGTATAGTTTTCTGGGAATTAGCTTTATCCATATCAAAAAAAAGAGAAAGATTTGAGTCCCTTCTCAGGATTGGAGTTTGCTGTCTATTAGGTTGTGATTGAGGCAGCTCTTAAATCTGGGGGTTTTATGTAGGCTCTTCAACTCATAAAAATACTACCACGATTTCTTCTAAAAGTATTCTGTGGAGGAGGTTTTCATTTTGATGGGACAGCATCACCACTGCTGAATTTGTTCAGCTGAATGTATTGCACTGAACTGTAGACCTTTAAATTGATTTCTCTTCACTTTAATAACATTCTCTGATGTTAAAATGAGTTTATTACATTTATGTATTCGTTGGCCAGGTAGGATCAATATTAAAGGTAGGACCTGTAAAAGTTGGTGAGTTTGCTCCTGGAATTTAAAAGATTAGCTGCACATGAAAGTCTACGGTGCTGTTTATGGGGGGACCTGTGGTTCTTGCAGAAACGGTTCCAAATATGTTTTGGACCTGCAGGTACCACGAAGGTGATTTAATGGAGTTTGTATTTCCAGGGGATTTGACTCTCTGCAGCTCGTGGCCTGGAACATTTCCTAACCTGTCACTATAAAGCCCCTAGTCTCTCTCCCTGCCATCCCCACAGAGGAGAGGTGCTGACAGCAACTCCTTGTCACTCCCATGTGCTTTTCCCATCACCTCAAGTGCTGCTGATGTGGTTCCATTAGCAACTCATCCTTATTCTCTCCTTGCTCTGCTGTCAAATTCAGAATCTCATCACTGACACTGATGAGTGATCTCCTTGTTTGCTCAGAATTTCCCTGACAGGTCTGATGCTGCTGCACTTGCTCCTGACAGACTGAGGCAGGAAAACTGGCCCGTGCCCTTGGGAGTTCCTCAAGGTTTTTTTCTGCTCATGGACTAGCAAGCAATTCCACTGTGTGCTGTTCTCTTTTGTTACTGCTGTGCCACAATTTTTTTTTTTTTTTTAACTTCTGGAAAGTTATCATCCCAACCAAGGAAAATGGCAGGTGAACTGCACCTCCCAACTATCCAAACATTTTGTTGGGTTGTGTTATGGTTTGAGAGGAGAGGAGTTTGGGAAGTGAGGTTAAAGGTTTGTGTGTAGTTGATAGTTAGTTGAACTATTGAGAAGTTGGATATGTTTTTGTGAAAAATATATGTTAAAGATGAAATTTGTGGGGGGAGAAGTGGTCTGAAGAGTGTTTTGATTCTTGCTACTTTTTTTCCCCTTTTACTTACTGTTAATAAAATTTTCTTTATATCCTTTTAAAGTTTTGAGCCTGCTTTACTTTTCTCCTAATATTATCTCACAGCAAAAAATAACTACACTAGTGATTAACCAGCACCAAACCTGCCACATTCATTAATGTGTTAGCTGAAAAATCTCAAAATTAGTAAAAATCTCAAATTAGTGAACTAAAACCACTACATGTTGGAAGGAAGGTGAGGAACAGTGAGCAGAGGGCCAGGAGAAGGACAGGAGGACAATAAATGGGATTCTGGGCAATCTCTTTCAGGCTGATGCAGTATCTGAATCAGAAAGAGATTTCTGTTCCAGGCACCTGAAACAGCATCCTCTGTGGCAAAAATCTCCACAAACTCTCAAGAAACTGAGCAATGGCTGATGATAAACAGTGGCCAAGGGATGCTTGCCTTACAAAACAATTTCAGGGAGTGGTTGAAAATGTTCTTGATGCTATTTTATACCGGTATTCCATTTTTATACTCCAGAGCAGATAAAAACTGTGATAAAAACCAGCTCCTGGATTAGGGGACCTCTAGAAAGGCTTAGTCTGACAAAGTGGTGAGTGCCCTAAAATGCAGTTCTACAGCAGCTGAGGCTGGGACACGACTACAGATTTTTTTTCTTTTAAAGTTGCTCTTTTGCATCAATTCCTTAAGCTGCCACTTTTACCTCAGACAAGTGATTTCCTACAAGCAGAAATTTGCAGTTTGACACAGGAACATGTTTAAAACCAAGAGGCTGCCAGTGCCTCTGGGAGAAGTACAAGCAGTGAGGAAGGGCACAGAGGAACATGTTTATTCACCTGTGGTTCTGCCAGGCCCACACAGGTGCAAAGCTGCAACACCTAATTTGCACCAACAGATATTGTAGGGCTTAAGCCAGTAGAAGCCATTAGATTTTCCTGATTTAAAAATACAGGAGTTTATAAAGGGCAAGGAAGTAAGTCTGCCTCATCATAACACTCCTCTGATCTTCCCAATACTCTCATTCACACTCAGCCCAGTAAGGGGCATTGCAGACATGACATCATTACATTTGCATGTCTACAAATATCACTTTGATGTGTATTATCAAAATCTGTCACTTTTGATAAAGATACTATAAATCTTCCGTGTCCTTTGTCAGTTCTTCACATTATCACTACGTGGGGTGCTAAGAGATCTGGAATGTTCCACAGTTAAGATCAATTGTGAGACATAAACTATGTAAAATTGAACATAGAAAGTGAAAAAAAGCAATTCTAACATGAGAATGAGGTATCCTACATACCCAAAGTTTATTGCCAGGAGCTTTTTCTAAAAAGCAGCCCAATTACCTGGAGAATCATGAATTTTGTTGAATTATACTTAGCCATCTTGCTTTGTTTACACACTTCAGATGTTGCTGTTGAACTCTCCCCTAGGCATGAAAGATGTTGAAATTTTACCAAAGGCAAAAGCAATATGTGTGCAGTTTGCAAAGTGATTTAATTACTGCAGAGCTGGTTGGCAAGAGGGGTGCTGAAAGCCACACAGCTAAATTGCAACCAGTGGTCTGCCTATGCAAGATTACATTTTAAGGAAAGGAAAATAAAAAATGGTTGTTGCAAATATAAGACGTGAAAAATGACCAGGGCACTGAAAGCTGAGGTCAGGATGTCTGAAGATATGTAGGTAATAAATTGGTCATATGTGGCCAAGATCAACTTTCTATCGGGTTCTAAATTACTATATCTGGTTTCATTACTTTTTAAATGTCCTGAGTCTGGTAGTAAAATAACTTATTAGTTTTGTTTGATTTTCCCTCTTCCTTTAGATTGAGTAACAGATTTCAGATTTTCTGATTTACAGTAAATAGTGGGGAGGAGGATCATTGTGAGGGTTTTATTGCTGCAAAACTGGCACATCAGTTATTTGGGAAGGTACTTGCTCATCTCGTCAGCTATCCTGTGTACTAATTAAACTGATGGATTATTAGCCAGGGAGAAATCTTCAAAGCTGTATTTGGAATGCTGGGGGCACTTTGCAGAATCAAAAATGCAAACAGCTTGATGGTTAACAGGAAATAATTAAATGCACAAGCGATGTTACAGCACTGCCCGTGGGGTGTTACAAAACCTCCTCCCCTGCCACCCCAAACCAGGTCTGGTAATGGCAGAATAAACTGAATAAACCCTGAGCACTCACCTTTAACATGCTGCTGCCTTGCTCTTTGGAGAGGCTCGTTCTTTATTGACATTTTTATTTGCTTTGCATATTTCACCTGGCACACAGGTAAAGTTTACCATGACAGCTCAGCTGAGCATTGCTCACAGAGCCACCTGCCAAGGTGCACATAAACATCAACCATACCCTCCAATATTGCATTTAAAAACACCTTGGAAAAGCCTGATTAAACCTGAAAAGAGCAATCCTACCAAGCAAGTTATTTCTATCCAAGCAAGTGTACAAACAGCCTGATCCCATGACAATAAAACTGAGAAAATATTTAGTAATATCAGAACTTAGTGTCTGAGGCAGCAAGCACCTGCATATTCTGGCAAGATGTAATTAATTAAACTATTTAACTTTTATCAGTTTCTCACATTTGTACTCAAGGGTGACCCATTCAGTACAGGTGTAAAATCACCTTCACCTTTTCAACTTTCCTCTGGACAAACAGGAAAGTTGAACAAACAGAGAAAGCAGGAAAATTTGCTGAGCTGTGGTTCTGCTATCACTCCTGCTCAGAGCAAAGCTAAATGACACAGGCTTATCAGTTAGCAGGTGAGCACAGACCAGGAGCTGCAATGGTGTGAGAAATTATGTGCAAGGAGGCTGGCTACTAGCTCAGAAGGATCAACTTCATGTTTTCAGCTAAGAACAAAGCAGATTTTTAGTTAGTGCTGGCAGCTGAGTTGGAGATGTTTGTTCTCCAAAATGAATCTGAGCCAAGTGTTTGATGGTATTCAGCAGTTTACTCTGATTTTTCCAGCCTTATTTATGAATAATGGCAGGACTCCAGTTTTATGAATTAAAAAAAAAAATACACAAAAGTGGCTAAGTTGGATTCTATCTGCCATTTGGTAGAAATATAAAGATGATGTGAATGCTATTAATGGATTTTAAGTTTGACATGTTGGACCTTGTTAGCAAGTCCCACCCATTTAAAATACTCTTCTTAATCACATCACTAGCATGAACAATTGTAAACCTCCATGTAAACCATTGAGTCTCCATGTAAATGATCAGTCTTTCAGGAATTTACCATATTTCAGAGGAAATTTTAGCAGAAAAATAAGTCCTGTAGGGTGGGTTTTTTTACTACTGTGGGCCTTGTAAAGAATAAAGCTCACTCAAAGCTGTTCCTGCTGTTGTTAGGTCACACTTAGCTCTTTCTAATGTCAAAACAAGAGTAAAACATAAGAAGTCCTCTACCCCAAACCTAAAACCATTATTTAGCACATTTCTGAATTTCCTCCATAGGTGTGTTGTGTGCTTGAGATTCCTTATCCTGCCCAATTTGGCTGATATCCCACAGGAGTCTCAGTATCCCCAGGATCAGGATCCTTCTTTTTCCCAACAGAGTGACAGTGGAAGTGGAGAACTGTGTTACTTGCATTGTCCAGCATCACTTCTACAACTTCCCATCTGGGGACTGATTTTTCTTGTTGCTCACCTCAGCTACATAAATGCCGCAAAACATATTTTGTACTATGAAAGTGGCTTCCAGAACGAGAAACACTAAGCTCCCAGAGAATTCAAGGCAGAATTTCTCACAGAAATCCCTGGGATTGAGACATTTGCTGCTGCTCTGCCTGCAAACAACCAGGTCCTTGACCTCTCTCCCAGCCATTAATGACACAGAGAGGTCAAATTCACAGGAGCCTGCATGCTCCTCCCTGATCCCACACTGGTCCATGAGAATTCCAGCTCTCTAAGCAGTGATGAAGCTCTTGGATTCCTTGGCTCACTAATACTGATTTTTCTCATGAGGAAATGCCAGCATCTGGCCAAAGAAGACAACACCATTACAGGAAATTCACTTCCCACTGTGCAGGGGCTGAAAGTACTAAGGAGGGAAGGAAACCCCCAAAAATTGCTGCTGGCTGACGTCTGAGCAGCTGCACCTTCTATGCAGCCCTTGCTGCCAAAGAGTGAGAGCTCTGCCTGGTGCTTTACCTGAGAAAAAGCAAACTGCACACCTCAGAGCCAAACCCAGTGTGATTACACTGGCAGTGCCCCCAGGGGAGGAGAATGTGCCTGGCAGAATCAGTTCTGTGACTGTGGGGCTAAATTGTGATTTAGGGACTACTCTTACTGTGAAGGGAAAGGTGGCCCAGTGCTCTGATGCTGTGGCACTGTGTGCTGTTAAATTCACCTCATTTGAGTGCCAGTCTGATGAGACTAAACTAGATGAAATCTTGTTTCCAGCAGCAAAATCTTTGGCTGGCTGCAGGATGGTGCTGATGTTTGCTCCAAAGCTAGGAGTATCTATAAAAGGCCTGAAGTATCTATAAAACCAAAGCTAGGAATATCTATAAAAGTGCTGAAGAATGGCACTGAACAAGGGATTTAGAAAAAACTTGCATTGCTATCTTTACTTTCTTATTAGGAAATGAAAGTTATGCAGAAAATGGAAAGAATCAGGGTAGGGCAGCGCTGACATGGGTGCTGATTGTGGGAACAGGCTCAAGCAGATATCTTCCTTCATCTCCAGGCTTCCAAAGCCATTTCACAGCTCACAAACCCCTGCTGGTGTTTGACACTTCCACTGCTCACACACAGAATAAATGACAGGCCAAAGAAGAGCAGGAAAAAGATCAGTGCTGTTTATGGCCAGAAAAGTGGTTAATGTTAATCAGCAACGTTGTTTTTCCCTTCTCTCATTTGTAAAATGGAATGTAAAACTCTCTATGGAATGTCTCGTTTCCTTAGGCCACTTTAGCATTAGAAAAAAAATGGATTTTTAATTAAAAGCTTTCCTCATGTTCTCTGACAGAACCAAGAAAACAAGCTCAGGCCATTTTCTCAAGCACCTAGGCTAGAGAAGCTGCTGGGAAAGAAGCTTTCAGCAAAAAGCAATGTGCAGGATCCTTCAGACCTAATCAGCCAAACAAATGCTTTTTCTAACCCTGTTATTTGAGGAGTTCCTACGTTAGATACACATTAAGGCACTGATGTCCAGGACAGAGCCCAAAGGTGCCCCTTCTGCTTGAATCATAAATTAAATTAAAACAAAAGCAAGTGTTTCTAAGCAGTATTAATGTAATAAATTGCAAAATACAGAGAACAATTATTCAATACAGAGCAGAAAAGGCTAAATAAAATACTCTGTCCATTGTGGGGTATTATTAGGAGAAGTGCTGCTCTTCTGAGGTGTTTTTCTGCCTTGCTGAGAAGAGTGGTGTGTCCAACAAGTGCTTTGTCCTGCAAAAAAATACAAGCCATGTGCATCTAAGAAACCCTATCAGTACTCAATAAACTGCCTTCATTTTTAAATATTTGGGTTCTAGATCAGGAAAAAGGAACCCCATAAACCCACAGCAGTGCTTCATTACCCTTACGTACCCACAGTTTTAACATTTTTATAGGAGATTATTTGGCACTGGCTGCTCGATGAGAACATGCAGTCAAGCAGGTACTGGCAAAAAACACCCAAACTTTGATTTTTATGGTAATTTTTATTACTTCTCTGTGGCACCTGAGGCTTTGGGAAGAAGAATTCAAGCACCCAACTCCTGTGTAATTCCTTCTCTTCACTGTTCTTCTTCACCAAAGCTTCCTGAAGAAGGTTTTCCTTTTTTTTTTAACAAGGCCTAGTACCAAGAAAGTTAATATTCCACTAGAAATTTGAATTAAAGTTTAATTTAGTTCTTCCTAATAGGTTTTGCTTATCAGTATTCTTGTTTCAGCAGCTTATGGCAGCATATACATTTCTGAATTGTAATTGTAATTGTAATAAACCACTGCTCATGGTCTATAAGAGAATATGGAGTTAAGGATTACTGGTAAATATTACTGCTGGTCCCAGACATCCTTCAGTGCCCCATGACAGTTTGGTATAATCTTTCCTCTTCCATCTGCCTGATTTTCATGGGGATTCTTGATTTTAATTCACATGGGAGTCACTTTTTATTATATTCTGGGATTTATAGATAACAAAATTGTGCATTTTTCATAGGGTTTTTTTTTTTATTTGTTTGTGTAGCACTCAGCATGCTTTAACCCCTTCTGGACACTTGCTGACTGAATTTCTCACGTGCAGGGCTGAACTGATGTGTCATTATTCACACAGAAACAAACAGTGCTCAACGTCACAATTCTGCTTTTTCATCAGCATTCAGTTCTGCACAAGGGTGTGCATGCACTGACACAAGGAGGACACAAGGAAACTCCTGTAGATTCATGGAATATCCCAGGCTGGAAGGGACGCACCAGGATCCTCTAACCCAGTTCCTGCCCCGGCACAGGACACCCCCAGATCACAGCATGTGCCTGAGAGCATTGTCCAAATGCTTCCTGAACTCTGGAAATTGTTTGCAAATTGTGTTTTAACATCTGCCTCCATGAGTGATTTGTTTTTCATTGCTCTTCTTGCTTGTACAGCAAGCAACCTGGAAAATTTTGCAGGGTTCTTCTCGTACTCACTTGGATTTCAATGTGTTCTTTAGAGCATAGGAAGCCTCAGGTGAGCTGAACTGAGAGAAAAACTGAATGGAAACAACTTTCAAAAGCTCTTCATCAATCCAGGTACTGCGAGTGATGATTCACTTCCTTCCAGCAACCTGTGCAATATTTATTGTCTAGGTTAGTAAAGGTTTTATTTAAATTTTATACAAAATGTGACACTCTTTTTCTGAAAAGCAGGAGGAAAAGCTGAAGACAAGGCTAAAGTACTTTCTCTAGAAGATTCTCTGGTCATCCTAAACCTCTGGTCACTCCAACTGCTGCTCTTTTTGCTGAGCTCATGGTTCCAGGTGTTTCTGTGCCTCTGCCCTTTGGAGGGAAACTCCACCAAGGATATTCTGATATTTGCCTTTCTGTTCTTTCATACAGAGATTTCAGAATAAACATTTATCTGCCCAAACTTTCAGGCTCCTCCTTTGAACTCCCCTGAATTGTCCCCAAATTAGTTTCTCATAAGTAGTTCAGCCTCTAAAGCAATACAAGAGACCGTGGACCCAAAAAAGGAAGTTGCAATCCCTTGGCAGTTATGCCTAATTTCCTGGGCATTGTTTAAAAATCCTCTCCTTTAAAGATGCAGACTGAAATATCCTTTTTTTTTTTTTTAATGATATTTTGGGTTGAATTTTTGCAGTATGAAGTTGTGGGGTTCTGAAGAAGAAGAAAGGTTTGGTAGATGTGGATTATCTGTGCTTCAGTTCCATTAAATTTCCCGACTTTGTTTCTCAAAACATATTTGGAAAGGCATGAAAATGAAGTTCTTAGTAAACCACCAGGCATATTTTTCTGCTTGCTGCTCCTCACAAGAAATACAGAAATGCAAATAGTTCTAAATGGAAAGGTTAATTACTTTGCCATAAAACAATATCTGTAATTCAGCTGCTGGAAGCATCGCAATGGGGTACACAGGAGTGGCTTGTTGGTCTCTAAATAAGAAATATCCTGGATCAAAATATCACTCACCATATGCAATATGCACTGGATTACTGCTAAACATAGGCACAGCTGCAGAATAAATATAAGGGGGAAATGGTGTTTTAAAACATTATTTTTTTTTCTTGTAGCTGATAATTTAGTCTATCTTTGACCTGTATTTTTACATGTTTGCCAAAAAGACTTGATTTACTAAAATTCAGTGTTGTTAATTAGCTATGAGGGAACAGAGCAGGCTACTCAAAGCATTTAAGCTTTGAATTTATTTTTTTTTAAAATATTGAATAAGGGCAACTTGTGATATTTCCAGTGTTTTTACAGTATATGTTAGAGAGGCCTTTGTGGACTGCAGTAATCCTTTTTTCCATTAACCATGTACCTTCAAAGTTCACTCTGGCATTTCTCATACACTTGACAATGTGGGGTCAGGAAGGGAGGCACAAACTTCATTGGAGAGGTGTGAAAGCTGCATGAATTCTCACCCAAAGCAGGAGCTGCAGATATTCCATCTCCAGAGCATTCCCTCAGGGTGACACAGCTACCTTAAAGGAATTTAAGTTTTCACCAACAGCGTGGCCTGCACAAAACCATTTTCCTGTGTTTCTCCACCCAAAATGCACCCTGGAACATTCTGATTCACCCTGCCTGGGTATGCAGTGAGCATCAGCCTTCTGCCCAACCTGATCCAAACATTTCTTTGCCTCTTGCTTTAGGGTATTTACCCCCCAAAGCAGCAGCAGCCTGCAGCTCAAACTTTCATTATGTAAATGCAATTAGAGCCCTGACAGGGCTAGTGTAAAGCACAGAAAATACAAACCCCAAGCATGTTAAGTTTCCAGGTGGCGCAGCAGGGATTTCTGGGTTGTGTAAAAGACACTTCAAATGATTTTGCTCCAACGTTTGCACTGAAGAGCTATCACCTTCCTTATAAAATTTAACTGGACTTCAGACAGCACAATGGAAGTTTTCTTGCCATTTTTCCCCTAGCCTCCTCAATTATTATTACTGAATTATTTTAAAAATGGGATTGCGCTGTTATCAAGACCAAGCTGGTATTATCTTTATCTAGTATTAGATATTAGTATTTAATATTATCTAGTCTTATCTTTAATAATAATATTTATCTAGTTTTAAATACTTAACCATCCTTCCCCAAGAAGGCAACAGAGCTTCTTTTCCTTAGGGCAGGGGCTCTGAACCAAAGGGGACCTTCCCACTCTTTTTTCCCAGACCCTGCAGTCTTTATAGCCCTGGCACTGCTCAGCCCTTATCCAGGGGCCAGTCACAGCAGCAACGAAGTCAGAAATCTGAAAATTACACACATTCCCCTCTTCTAAGGTCAGCAATAATAATAAATAATAAGATAATGAATAATATATAATAGATAATGTATACAATTAAATATATAATACATAATAAATATAATGAAACAATGAAATATATAATATATAATAAATAGAATGAAACAATGAATAAAATGAAATATTTTAAAATAAATAAAATGAAACTTTGGCAAATAATAAATGAATATTTATTAATATTTTTAATATCAATATTATGAAAGAGTAAGATAATGAAGAATATATAATAGATAATGAATAATATATAATATATGGTATATTACATGAAATAGATAAATAGATATTAAATACAATGAGATATAGAAT
>VWZV01009120.1:162385-178065 GCA_013397155.1 Irena cyanogastra | reverse complement strand
AAGACAATGAATAATATATAATAGATAATAATAGAAAATATATAATATAAAATATAAAATATATAATATATACAGTGAAATATATAATATATAATAAATATAATGAAACGATGAAATATATAATGTATAGTGAACATAATGAAACAATAAATACAATGAAACCTTTTAAAATCAATATAATGAAACTTTGGCAAATAATAACTTTGGAAATATGAGGCACAAAGATCACAAGAGCTTTCTCAGGCTTAGAGCTAGAGGTCCCACAATGCCTTCCTGTCTTCCAGAAAGTTTTTGTTCAGTGCAAAAGAATATCACTGTGCTTCACAGAAATAGCTCAGTACATTCTCCAAAGGCCACGAGTTTCAGTTCTCCATTTGCCATTGCTTTGGCATTTCAGGGCCAGCTTCACCTGCAGGAACCCAGCCTGACACAGTGAGTAGCCCTCTCACGCAGTTACTGAAAGAATTACTATTTTAAGTTGAAATACTTAATCAAGCTGCAAATATGCACGTGGGACAGATATTTTAAAATCCAATTTAATTGCCAGTAATTTGCAACCTGTGGAGCTACACACTTCACAGTCAAAAAGTGGGAAGGTTCACAGGTCCCCATCAAAAGGCACACTGCACTCAACCCGCAAAGAATGAGACACTGAGCTTTTGGAAAGCAGTCTAAAACAGTTCCCCTCACAAGGGCACGTGCAATCATTAATATTTCTCATCCTTACATTAATACACTTTTCCTCCTGTAAGCCAAGGACAGAGGGATGTGAATGTTCATTCTGTATGATCTCAGAGCATCCTCCTGAAGCAGGGTGAGTGCACCAGCTCAGGCTCCAGCCTACATCAGCTGTGGCATGACGAACACAAAGGCTGAATGAGCTGGAGAAGTGCTCTAAAATGTGTGCAAATCTATTTCTTGGGGGGCAGCTAACACAACTTAAATTCAGAATGTTTTTCAGCTTCTTCTCAAGTCCTCTAACTTATCCCAAATTATTAGCAAAGTCCTTACACTGAGCACAAACACTGGGAGCTTGAACGAAGGTACTGCTTTTGAAGTATGAGGCTTTGAAGCATTAAGTTTTCTGTGTGGGGTTACATCCTTTAAATGTAGTAGTGTGGTCAAAACGTTCTCAGCAAAGACCAGCTGTAACTTCCACAAAATGCTCCCCAGACAGGCTTGGCTCAGTACTTCACCCTTCGAAATTACATTGGGTTCTACTGGCTGGGGCAGGAATTGGGAGAAAGAATGAAACCTTCATTTCAGCCCAGCCCAGGCCCCCTGACTGATGTGATCACCAGTATTTTGGGAATGTACTACATCAGCTGCTAGGGTTGACCTGGGGACTTACAGTTGTGATTAAAAGCAGTAAATACTTTTTCTTAGCAGTTTTCTTAAATTCCAATTCAGTCAGAAGGTATTTTGGAGAAAGGAAGAGGCTGGAAAGCTCATTTGAAATAGGAAACAAATGTTCACCTTTTCTCAAGTATAGGTAGGAGGTAAATGGAGTTCCCTGGGATAGTTCTCTATGAAAGATTCTCTACTTGATAGAATAAAAAAATCTTCTTTCACAGTTAGTTGCCCAGGAGAGACAGATGCAAACATTTGTTTATTATGTTGGAATCTTTACATAAAGCATAATTTTCGACGCCTCCAGGCAAACAGAATCCTGTTTTAAGAAATGAGTATTCTTGGACTGTGTTTTCTCAATAGCATCACCTCCTTTTTTCCTGCTTGGTAACTCATTTGTCTGCAACTCGATGAGCTTGGGTAATCTTTCAGTCTTTTGGGGATTGTGCTATGCAGTGAAGTGGCAACCAGCCATTCCACATGGTTTTCATCCCCTTCAGTCTTAAGGACCTTCTCTGTCCTATATGTGCTCATCTAAAAGAGCAGAAATTGAACTTTTTATAGCACAGTTATGAAGCTACAACATGATTAATATGTGTAAGGGAGAGAGATGAATTTAAGAGCCATACAGACCATTTGTTTTTATTTTAAGAGTCCACAGTTTTTCTTTTAGGTTCCATATAAAGCAGTTATGGTTATCCAGTGTCTTGGTTTTGGTCTTCTCAGATCAGCCTGTCTGGTTCTCATTCTTCTGGGTGGTCTCCCCAGCCCAACTTCCCCCCAAACCACAAGTTTATAATAAATATTTAGGCAGGCATTTCCTAGATGCTTTACAAACAACTTCTTCAGTTAGTATAATCCCGTAATAATTCCTGCAGGCTGCCCAGGGAGCTCATGGAGTCTCCCTCTTTGGAGACATTCAACAGCCACCTGGACACGTTCCTGTGCAAGGGGCTCTGGGTGACCCTGCCCTGGCATGCAGAGATCCCTTCCAATATCCCCAAATATTCTGTGGTTCTGTGAAAAAGCATTTGACAGTAGCATTTAGCACATGGTACATCAAGACAGCTTTTCCAAGGTTCCCTGGTTATTCATGGGTGTGTCCTGCGTGTAACAGTTACAGACGCAGCTTTGCAGTCAGGAGTGCCCCAATTTTTCAGAAGTGCTCATGTCTGTCACCCAGCAGCTGTGCTGCTGATTTGCTGTCAGCAAGGGGAGCTGCAATTTTTACAACCAACTTCTGAAAACTCCTGGTCCACCTTTCATTCCAAAGTGCATTCAGAAAAGCCAATTAAGGGCTTCTTAAGAAGCCTTAAGACACCCTTACACTTACACACCCTCTATTGCCATGGATGAAATCCAGGGCTCAAGGTTTTCACCTTCAGTAGACTGCAGCCTTTCAACTCCAGCCAAGTCAGAGGGAAATACAAGTCCACCTCAACAAATTGGACATGTCATAGTCCATCCCATATGTTTTGCTGTGAACATTTTGCTTTGAAAGTATAAGATGAGTGTTGGGCAAGTTTTTATTCACCAAAACCCAGTTCATTAACTAAATAAGGCTTTTTCCTGGCTATATTTTAGATGTCCTGTGGTTGAGTATATTTAAGTGAAGGTTAAAATGCTAAAAAAAACCCATAATATTTTGTGAAAAATAATTTCTAAGCTCTTAAGGTAACATTCTAAAAATATGTATTTATTTCTGAGTGCTAATAGGAAGATTTCCATGACCTTGTTCTTGTCAGCATGCTATTTAGAAATAAAATCCTGATTTGCACAGTGTCAGATAAACACAGCTGTGCACATGTGCTCCCTTGATTGCAGCCTGCATGCACAACTTTGTTTGTGTGTGCCAAATCAGCCCACAACTGCACTTGCAATTGAGGTTTCCAATCAGCAGAGGCTTCACAAGGTTTAAAACTGCCTCCATGCACAAATTCAGCATGTTTGGGAAGACCCTGCACAAAGCATCTTGGAGATTTGATCCCAGTGCTGGTGGGGTCTGGATGCATCACTGGGTTTCTGCCCAGGTCTGGACTGCACAATACCAGGTTTTTCCTCCCCTCTATTTAGGGTATTGATCTCAGAGAGGAAAAAAGCTCAGTAGTGAGTTATCTCACTGCATTTGCATACAGCTGCACATCCCACCTGAACACCAATCTATTTTAGCAGGTTAATATCTGTGCACCTGATGTGCAGAAGAAACCAATGCAGCCTCAGTTCTCAGTCTGCAGCCATTTTAAAGAAATGTGCCATATGTTTCTGAGCCAAACAGGAGTCACACAGCACAGAAATGTTCATTCTCTCTCCCTCATGTAACCTACATTTTCAATTTTTGAAAACATAACTAGCATCTTTGTGACAGCTCAGTTTTTTGTACAGAGTTTGCTCAGTTTTCTGTTCCAGCACAGCAGAACATCATGGAAGAAAACATTAAGATAGCAGTGGGCCCTGATGCTACTTCACCAGGTTATTTGTTAGACTACCCCTCTCTCTGTGAAACCCCCAGGCAGCTCCCCAAAACAGTAAACCAGCTGGCCAAACTTGGTCCTTGTGGTCCTGATTATTTTTCTGTACCTGCCAAAATCCCAGATGTCACCTAGGAAAAAGAGGGACCTGTCTTGGTAACATGTTCATGATCAAGTAGAAAGAATTCACAATGTACAGCATCCCCACATTTGTAGGCTCTCTACATTACACAAAAGTTAGTACTGCTTTATTGTTTCTTGTCAATCTTTTCAAAATGAACACAAATCAAGAGGGATGTGATGAGTTTGGAAAGCCCTACCTGCTGCTCTGGTGTACCTGCTAGTCAAAAATACCTACTGCTCTGATTTAAGTGTTAATTTCAAATTTCTAGCTAGGAATGAGCAGTTCCTAAAGAGAGGTGGTTAATGATGAAAAGGTACTCATGCTCTTTCAGAAAGGGTGGTAGCTGCAGGTACAGCCTAATGCTAACAAAAATTGAATATGCTAAAGAATGAATATGCCTTCATTCAGCAGCAGTTTGACTCCAGAAGTTGTAAGTGAACACAACTAAAAAAACAAAATCAGATGAAGTATTTTCATGCAGAATTTTTAATCAAAGAGACGTGACAGTTTCATAGATTTTTGGGGTTGAAATGAAGCAATAAATCTAACCACCTCCTGAAGCACAGGTCCTCTCACACATTCTTGTATTCAATGTAGGAATTAAATATATTTAGCCAGAGCTGCCAAGTTCCTAGCTCCTGAGGAGTGAGCAGGAGAGGCCAAAGCTGGACACTGCACAGAGCAGGGTACACTAGGAGGGTCCATATATTTGCTGGCACCTTTATAGCAGAGTTTCTCCTACCTTAAACTGGGGGGAAAACATTGCTTCCTGATGGCAAGTTGAATTAAAGGCATGATCTTAAAGAATCATGAAGATGCATCAAGCAGACATGTAATTTAGACTGATGGGTATGATCCAGGTCTCTGTTTATGGGTCTTTTACTGTACACACTTACTCAGGATTATCTCCAAGCAATCTGCTCCAGCCCTTGGGTTAGAGGAAAACTTGGTTCCCTCATGCAGACTGCTAAGCAGCCTTGCTGTATTTTTTTGCACCAAGAATTATGTTCTAGTTCTGTTTTATTCTGAGACCATAGAAACAGTTCACAATGGTCTTCAGGGAAATTAAAGAAAATTAAAGGAAACCATGTTTTACAGGAAAGTACAGAGAGACAGCTGAATTTATCAATTGTGAAGGAAAAACATGCTAGCTGAACCATGCTGCTGTTTCATTTGAAGGTGTCTAAATTTAGGTGCCCATTTTATGATTTCTTGATAATCCAGCCAAAGTTCCCAGGCAGGCACTCTTAAGAAAATGGAAAAAAATATTTCCATTTCCAAGAAAACGGAAAAAAAATATTTTGCTTTGCCAACTCTTGTCCCCACCTATCTGTCAGCAAGTTTGCATTCAACAACAACAATGTGCACACAAAACTGATTCTTCTCTCAGTGACTCTCCTGAATCTTAATTTTGTGTCCTGTCTGCTTTGATGGTTTCCAAAAGACTATATACCTCACTGAACCATTTTAATGAAGTTAGGGGAAAAGTCTTTTATGCACTCCATGAAAAGAGCAACAGATTCTTCAAGGTGTTTCTAACGAAGAGATATAAAAGTAAGTTCTTCTCTTGTTTATATCTCTCCCAAAGTTTCTACTTTTGGGAAAAAAAAAAGCTATAATTGCAGGCCAGATAGAGAGACTTCTTGATGTCTAGTAAAAATGGAGAAAGTTGTTTGCATAGAGAAACTGCCAGGTTGGGCACGTGATCTCAGATCAAGAAACGTGTTGTGTTTCTCTTCAATTCCAGAAAAATGAGGAATTTGAGAAGAAATGGAGGCTCGTTTGCCATTTTTATCTTTTGTGTCCTAAAGACAAAGTTACAAAAGGGATGTCTGCCAGTGGTGGCCCTCACTGGGGCTACTGAGGAGCAGCTTGTTGCTTTGCTCATGCAGGAGCAGTGCCAGGCCCAAAGGAGGCTCACTCCAACAGGTGGTTAGCTGCCAGCTGTTCTGATGCATGGCTTTCCCATGCTTCTTCTCCATGCATGCAACTAAAAGGCCTTTAAAGGTCTCAGGAGAAGCCACTTGAACAAGCAGGTGAGAGCTCTGGGGCAGCAGAGTTTGGTTAGCACAGCACAGGGAGAGGGCTGGCTGCTGTCCCTGTGTCATCTTCAGCACCTCTGCTGTCCCTGGCACAGCTGCAGCACCTCTGCTGTCCCGGCATCATCTGCAGCACCTCTGCTGTCCCTGGCACAGCTGCAGCACCTCTGCTGTCCCTGGCACAGCAGCAGCACCTCTGCTGTCCCTGCATCAGCTGCAGCACCTCTGCTGCCCCTGGCACAGCTGCAGCTCCTCTGCTGTCCCTGCATCATCTGCAGCACCTCTGCTGTCCCTGCAACATCTTCACCACCTCTGCTGCTCAGCCCTGCAGCAGAGAGCCTGGAAATGGAGAGGAATTCCACATCTGAGCACAGCACAATGGGGATATTGCTCCAGGTCCCAGCAGCATTGCAGAACATGGTGTGTGTACAGCTGCAGAAGGCACTAATGCTGGCCAGCCAGTTTGGTGGAGTGCATTTTCTCTGCCAGAGATTTAGGCTAACAATCAGGAAAATCACAGATTTTTGACTTGTATGGCAGATCTCTATCAGTTTCAAACAGTAATTACTTGATGGGAGTTCAAATGAAGAATATTTCTAGCCAGGCTATGCATTATAGTGCAGAAGCAAGTGAAAGCTGAAGTTATTGATAAAATTGCAAGTTCCAGAGGTCTGTGTTTAATAGAACAAATAAAAATGCAAGCATTTTAGGTTTTAATTATTATTTAAGGAATTCTAAGGCCATCTATCAATTAAATGTCAAACAGGTCGAGCCTTGGTTTGCAGTACAGAGAGTACATGGAGTACTCTGCTGGGGGGCAGCTGTAAAAGTGATTACTTTTAGAGCACTTAGAGCTACAGAAAAAACTGGCCAGGAGATTTCTGGTGCATACTCTGATGGTATATACACAGCTGAATTACTCCCAGGTGACCCAGTTTACAGTCATCTAATTCAGAAAATATTTTCATTTTACAGCAGCAATATTTGTAACCTGCTAGTACATTTGTTTTCCAAGCAGACAGGGTTTCAAATAAACTAGGCAGCTCTGTTCTTTTCCTTCCAAGTCTTGGTACTAACATTTCAATCCTCTTCAGTCTTCTTCAGGTTATACTCTGGATGTAGAGAAAAGAGGATGTAAGTGTTGCTCACAGCGTGATCTAGAACAGTCTAGCAGACCAAAGTCACTCATAAATAAAAGAATCAGTTCTATAGTCTTGTGAACTGAGACACACAGAAAAAAAATCTCCAAAACCACACACATAAACCCCTACAAAACCAGAAAAATCCTAAACAATCAAACCCTAAGAATGACAAGAATAATTTGCTTTTGCACTAAGGGCAAATCTGGCTCTTGGACAAGAATTGGACTAAATGCATTCAGAAAGCTCTGTTTTTACAAGAAAGAAAACACCACTGTTAATCACTCTTACTGAGTTACTGTAAATACTGACAGCTGGATTTAGAAATTTGAATGAACATGAACTTTAAAGTTTGTTGACTGGATGAGGATTCACAACTGCTTCAACAAAAATATTTCAAAATGAGAACCCCTGTGCCAAATCTGTGGCTTTTGTACCATACAGTTGGTGACTGAGAAATTCCCCATGTCCACTTACAGTGGAAATGTATCCTATTTAGTATGAGAGCCAGATTTTTAACAATGTTTAAGCATTTTCAGGGAGGAATCCTCCCAGGCTGCCAAAGACTCTCACTCTATAGAAGTAATAATGAGGAATATATGGGGATAAAGTCTGTGTCCATTTGATTAATCTACAAAATAGATATAAAACAATATATACCTATAACTATATATATATTTATAACAATAATCAGACACTCTAAACAAAATACACTGTGCTGAATTGGTGCCCAGCAGCCCTGCCAGCTCCAGAAATGAAGAGTTTTGGGTATTAGACTATTACAGGAAACTTTATCACTTAAAAATGCACTCAAGAGTTCTCCCCATGAGGAAAGGCTGTGCTAGGCAGCTGTGCTTTTGCTGCTCAAGAATTCCCTGCTGCTTCAAGGAAACTGCTGTTGCCTATTCCTGGATAACAATAATTGGTTAAAACACTATACTGTGAAAACATTGAAATGAGAAAATCTGTAATTCTTCTCAATCGGCAGCTTACTACAAAAAACTTTTGTTGCTTTTTGTTACTTCTATTTTGCAAATCCCAAGACAACGCTCCACAAAAATCTGTCCAAAAGGCCTTAATACAGGTGGAAAGCACTGCTGGGTTGCACTCTGTTTCTGGAGCTGTGGGTACCAGTACACTTCAAGCTGATTTGGAGGGGCAGGGTGGGGAAAGGAATAGCTGCTCTACTTGCTTTGCATAATCAAAGAACCTACCAATTCCTGGAACAGTAGTTGGTGATTTCAAAGCTAGTGGGTGGTTAAGCTAGGTAGCCCCTATTAAATTTGGGAAAATAATAAATCTCCACCCAAGACTTTGGCAGATGGTGGAGCCACGTTGTTTAAAGATGAATTTACAGGGAGGTTGGCTGGGGACTTGGGCTCCAGTGGCCCTTTTCTCTGACTGCTTCCAACCTTTGTCACTGTAGATTTGGATATGGGCATGACCAAAGGCATGCAGCACAAAAAAATGTCCAAATTGTTGCAGGTCTTCAGGCAGGTGAGAGCCAAGCAGCCTGGGATCAGTGGCATCAGGCCCAGAGCAGAGCAGCTCTCTTCCACGACTGCCAGAATCAGAAAAGGCTGAAAATCATCTTTGTGCCCTCCAGCTATTTACTTAGCGACCTGAGACAACACAACTTCCTTTTCACAATGGCCAGAAGGGTCTCAGGCTGCAGGTGGCTGGAAAAGGTGGTGGAGATGTTTTACTGGGACGTTGACAGAACTCAAGGAGAGGCATTCCTTGTGGGACAGATTCACCACCAGGCAAAACTTCCCTGGAGCAGCACAACAAAGAAAGTAATGTCCTAATGAGCCACAGAAAGCTGAGAAATGGTAATGGCTATTCATTCAGTAACTCTGAGCCTGTTCAACACCCACTGCTCTTTTTTTTTTTTAATCAAATCAAAAATCCTACGTTCACAAAACTTGAAAAAACTTTTTTTTTTTTGAGGGTGGAATGCAACTCAAACTTGTTGCAGTCTGTCAGAATCACGAACTGATAACACAAGTGAAATCTAAACCATGTGAAAATTGCTCAGCCATATTTGTTTTGCTGCAGTATTTTTGAAAACCAGTCAGCTAAACTGATGTAGTAAACAGGGCAATAAATTTGGTGTATTTCTGTTTGAAGGCCCTGGACAAATGGAGAACACTACTAATACATCTCTTTATTAACTCTCAAATTCATTGATCTCCATTTAGACATCCCATTGCAAGAATGAAATCTCAATTGTCTTAAAATCCATTTCCACTATTTCCTTTCAGGGAATGCTACTGAGTAATAACTGTAACAGTAGATCTAATTAATTGGGACTTTGTGCCAGCACAAATACCAAAGCAGCTGATACTTTGATTTTTGGTTGTCTGTCCCCTAAGACTCTTCAGTAGGAGGAAACTTAATCACTTTCTTTAAAATTCCATTATTCTCTGTAAAGAAAGGCCCAAAATTAATCTTTGTGCTGTGACTTCACTTAGTTTATCCCCTGGCTCTGTTATTGCTCATAAGGATGAAATATCATTGCAACATTTGCACACAGTGTTCACCTAGCATTTAAAAATGTATCTGTGCTTGTGAAGAAAAAGCCCAAACACACTGTGACAATCATGTCTTTATTTTGTTTGGCTGTGTACACAATATTTTGCAAATGCTTATGCAGAATGAATTGTATTTTGTTTCAGTGCCACAATGGAAGTTTGGGCAGCAGAACTGGCTATGCCACCAGCACCGCACTGAAATAATTCACTTTAACTTTCCACTTAATAATAAAATAAATTAAAAATAAATAATAAAATAATAATAATAAAATAAATTAAAATAATGTAATAATAATGTAATAATTCACTTTAAGGTATCCAGCTGCCTTTATCACTGTCCCCTAAATTTACCTTTTGCATCCTAAGCAGGGTTGTTTAATGTCCTAATTCAGGAAGGTATTTCAGACATGGTTTCAAGCATCCCTCTTAGCTCTGGCAGCTCTCTAAGCACCGTCCTGAGCAGAAAAAGCAGCAAAGGGCAGAGCCTGCAGGGGATGTGTCATGTCTCACTCAAGCACCTTGCAGTGACAGCAGGGGCAGTGCTGGCCCTCCTGCTGCTGCCAAAAGGCAAGTGGGAACCAGCTGTGAACACGAGGCTGCTAACAGGGAAATTCTGATTAATCTGAGGGCACAAGGCCATGGTTAAATGGGGCTGACTACTGGTGCTGCAGTGAGGAGCCCCTCCCGGGTGATTTACTTTTCTTCCCTGTCTCCAGGTGCCAGGTAGCGTCCCTTGTGCATTATCCTCTCCATATCCTATCCATTATTGCCCAAGGCAAACAAAGCAGCACTGAAACAACTTTTCCATGCAAAAGGAGGTATGGCTTGTTCAGAATCTGGGTATGGTGCAGCTCTTGAATGGTGTGGGGCAGGAGTCACTTTGGAGCACTGCCACTCACCTGTCCTTTGTGGGTGTGGGGAATTTTTGTCATGAAGCCTGCCTGAGACCAGACACTCCCCAACTTCTGATTTGTGTGCACCACTTTGAACCCTAAACTAGCTAAAACTGGTAAATATTTCACTTCAAATGGGAACATTTCTGCCAAATTCCTCACCAAGGTAAAGCAAATTTCCAGCTACGCTTCCTGCTCCACCTTCCTCTGCTTCCTTTCCCCCTTTCTCACCCTTCTCCTAACTTTGCACAGTGCTGGGTAAAAGAGAGGGAGATGCTGTAAGTGTGTAGTTAGGGTATTTCATCAGCCCTTTTGGCTCCTTAAATACTGCATGAAGCTGCATCAGGACTTGGCCTCAGGTCATGCATCTGTATCTGTAAGTGCATTAAGAATTCTTGTCTCCTAGGTATTGATCATTAGAACTCATCCCAGAATCTAACCCAAAAAAAAGCACATCCTCTCATCTGAACTGAAATAAAAAAGAGCCAATCTGTTTGTGCAGGTAACTTCTAATAGTTTTGATTTTATGATTAAAGCCTACTGGGATGCTTTACATGTAAAGTTTAAAATAAATGAGAGCCTATTGGTATTACCTAGATGCATGGAATATTTTAAACAGCTTCAACAAGCTTCAAAAATAATCTTCAATATCTCCAATGTTTGACAATCTTCAGAATTTAACTAGTCTATAAGAAAAGTCAGCAAATAAAATGGCTTTGAGTAAATGACACATACCTAACTTGCCACAATTAAAATCAAGGAACCTCCTTTGTTATGAAGTTTTCCTATCAGGTGGAGGAACTTGCATCTATTCCCAATAATATTAAAGCTTTCAAATTATTCTACCCTGAGTATAAAGATAAAAAATCTCTCTAATAAATAGGGCTGTTTTGTCAAGAATACATACAATGAATCCCCTCACAAAACACCAGTTTTGTAATTTTCTCAATAGTTTCACTGCAAGATAACTGTTCAGTTCTGAAATTAAAATTTAAACCAGTGACACTCATTTCTTGACAAGTATTACTTAAAAAGTGGTAATTATCAAATCTCATAATTATAATATAAAATCCAATGAAATCTCATAATAATCTAATATTATCAATATAATGGCATCAGCTTCAGGAATCAAGCTTGTACTACTGGATTTATAAACAAAGCTTGACCAGTTCATGAGTTCTGCATCATTTGGAGTCCCCACAGTTGTTTCAAACATGAGTGATGTTGTCCTGTTAAAATCTCTGCACCTTTTCTCCAAGTCTTTCCCCACATTTCTGTTAAGAAAGCAATGGAAGTGAAAGCAAAAACGGAAGGCAAAATCCCAGGGGATAATCCATCCTACTGATATCCAATCAGAAGCACTTTGGCATGTCTGAACATCTCATTGCCACTGCTGGAATCCTCTCTGACCAGCTGTAGAGGTTTGGGTTTGCCAATTTGAGATTTCCTGGCCAATGCACCAATTAGTGTGGTGGGTTCAGTGCTGGCTAATTACCAGTGCACCAACTAGAATGTACTCACTCATTTCCTGCTGGGAGACAGGATTAGGAGGAAGGCAAAGCAGGCCCAAAACTTTAGAAGGATATAAAGAAAGCTTTATTAACAGTAAATAAAAGAAAGAATAAGAAGAATCAGAATAAAACTTTCAGAACACTTCTCCTCCCCCCACAACCTTTCTTTCCCACTCACAAATTACAGAAACAGTTCAGTCAGTTTATCACTTCTAGAATTGTCTTTCTGCAGTTCACTTAGGGACAGGAGTCCCTCTAGCAAATTAATGGAGATTTCTACACAAGAAAACAGTTCTCTTGTGGCTTTTAATTTCCGCAAATAGCAGCTGCCCAGAAAGTCTGCAATTGTGAAACTCCTCCCATTTTCACAGCTGTGTTTATGGGCCATGTCAGCTTTTGGGGTACTGTTTTAAAGATGAGCTGCTCAAGAGCAAAGATTCTCTTTATCTATCTCTGAAATCATCTTCATCTCTAGGAACAGAGACCTTCTTCTCTTCCTGGGGGCACAGGGGCTTCATCACTCTTTAGCTTGTGTCTTCACAGAGATGTGTACAGTTTCCTCAGTGGTTCCACAGATTGTCAGCTAATTACTGATTGGTTTTATGTTAGACACAAAGGAAACTGCTAGCAGCTTCCCTTAAACCATCACTTCTAAGCCCAAACACACTGTGACAATTATGTCTTTGTTTTGTTTGGCTGTGTACATAATATTTTGCAAATATTATGGACACCAGCATTTCCCAGTGCACAGCTGCCAGCTGGGTGTGGGGATATTGAATCAGTTTAATTAATGCATTGAGAAGTGGGCAAGGGAAGCACCCCAGGCACACTTGCCTTCACCTTTACCTTTACCTTCACCCAGTGCTAACCACCTTATCTGATTCCTCCAAATATGCTGAATGCCCTGCTAATCCCAGTAAAGTGTGTAATGAGTGGCAAATGTTTTACAGTCTTGCACTTGCTTTGACCAGATCTGTTGATATCCTTACAAAAATAAGTCAGTTTAATTAATGCATTAAGAATTGGCAAGGGAAGCACCCCAGGCACATTTAGCTTCACCTTGGAGGATTCACCAAGAATCTTTCTGCAGCTACCAACTCAGCACAAAAGAATTGTCAGGAGCTCAAAGCTTCCCTTGGGTGATGTTTCAACACCTAAACCCCAGTGCTAACCGAATATGCTGAATGCCTTGCAAGCCCTAGTAACTGCACAGTAAAGAGACACGAGTGGCAAATGTTTTACAGTCTTGCACTTGCTTTGGCCAGATCTGTTGATATTCATAGAAAAATAAGTCAGTTCCTGCTACAGCACCTTTGATTATGCACTCTGTGAAAGTTCTAGGTCTAAACTGGTGCTCTGAGGGGGACATCCTCACCCAGTAGAAAACTAAGCTGCCATTTAATGCTGCCTGGTCTGAATGACCAACTTCACATTGGAAACAAGATATGTAAAGCCTGACAGTCAATTTTACCTGCTGCTTTGTGTGATAAGGCAACACTCTGCATAGCAATGGTGATTTCAGTTTTCTTATTACCTCCTGGGCAAGCTTGGCACAGTGTCAGGTTTTTGTGACCATTCTCATTCCAGCTATGCTGTGTTATTCTGTGCCTCACCACTGTATTGATCCAGGCTTTTTATAATGGGCACTGTAATTTGCATATTTAATTCCACTTTGCAAGAGCATTATAAACATAAAGGCTACCAAATACTGCAGGATGCAAGTGTTTGTTAAATATTTTAACACTATTTATCAGCCTCTCTTAGTTGTTGCCTTTGACTCCTCAGAAAATCCTGTGTTCCTAGAAACCACAGTATCCAGAATCAACCTTAAAAAGCATTATAATTCTTATCTTTCCAAACATTCAGTACCAAGTACGTAGCAGTGCCTGTGGCTCAGCCTTACAGGAGCTCCCCTGCAGAAAAAAACTGCTTTTCTAATTCAAGCTTCAGGCATAAGATAATTTTTTTTGGCTCATCATAATTGACTGTAGGTTCAATCTGCTTAAGGGAATCATTTATCACCAGACTCTGATTTCCAGGTGCATAAGACAGATGAGCTAATTGTGCTGGTAACTTACAACAGTCTTGGCTGGAGGTACACCAAAATGTAGGGGACCACAGTGTGAGAAAGCTGGCTTTGTGCAGAAACACTCAAGATGCTCTCAGTGTTAGAAATGAGAGGCTTGACTCAGCCAATATATCAAGCAGTAATTCAATTTATTAATTAATATGGTAGCCTATGAGCGAAACCAGCGCTGGGTACAGTGGTGGGGCTTTCCCCTCCAACTGCACTCTGATTGCTGGGCTTTCTGCTATTTATTGATCATATTCATGCATATTCACAAGCTTTCTCAGCAGTTTCTGTTTTCAGTTTTTTACGTCACAGTTCTGTACTTTAGGATCGTACATCTGTGATGGTGATGTTTGGTTCCTTTCCCATTTCTGTACTCTATTGTGATCTGTTCCAGGTTTCAATACCCAGGATGTATATCCTAGGATGTGCATCCCAGATGTGGGGTCCAGCTTCCAGATCTGGGTCCAGCTTCTACTTTCTAGGACCATTAATCTCTGATAGTGATGTCCAGCTTCCCTTTTTGGAACCATTAATCAGCGGTGTTGATGTCCACCTTCCTTTTTCAGGGTGTTCTCCTGTTTCGTTAGGAGCTTAGGATAGGTTCACTTCCCTCTTTTGTTTAAATCCTTTACACGTTCTAAAGCTACAGTTTAAAAATTCTTAATGCAAAGCAACATTCTAAAGCTATAATTCAAAGTTTCTTATTACAAAACAGCATAGGACTTATAATAGTTAATTGCAAACTAAAGATCAGTTCAAAGGCCTTCTCCCATGCTTTGCTTTCTTCAGTTGTTTATTAGAACTCATCTTTATAACTATCCCATGGCCATGTTCCACACATTTCATAATTACAATTACACAGGCTGCTTTTATTTACCTGACACAAAACACAACTTTGTATCTCACATCTGCATCCCGCTATCCCCCACCTGGGATAATTCACCTGACTCAAGCAGTTATGTGGCTGTGCTGGTGCAGCCTGGCTCTCTGGCACCACAGGAATTGATCCCTGCTGAGGCTCTGACACAGCCACTTCTGTGTCAGGAACCCACAAGGTGTGTTTCCTGGCTCTGTAATAAACTGTGTGTTGTGATTCACAGCTACAAGGAAAATGCTGAGAGAGGTATTCAGCCTGATTCTTGCAAGATTCAGGGCAAAACTAAAAATATGCACTGAAAAAACACTTTGTCAGCTGCTCCCAGTAACAACAGCTGCTAACAGCCCTTCAGCTCTTTTCCTCTCAGAAAAGGAAGTGAAACCTGGGGCATCATCCCAGCCAGCTGTTCACCATCTGGGGCTCCCCTCCCCGGGCAAGAGCTCTCAGCTCTGTGTTTCAGGTGCTCTGCAGCCCTCTGGACAGCCTCACACCAGCTAAGGCAGAGCTGAGTGGCAGACGTCAGGACAGATCTGTCATGTTGGGGACCCACAGCTTGCGCCTCCAAGTCTGGATGGGGAAATCAGCAACTTCATCTAGACACCACTCAATTAACCCTTCCTTCCTTCCTTCCTTCCTTCCTTCCTTCCTTCCTTCCTTCCTTCCTTCCTTCC